>JASZXT010000210.1:0-39417 GCA_035521555.1 Lecanoromycetidae sp. Uapishka_2
GTCCAAAACTGGGCTCTACATCGGGTTTTTTACACTGCTGGTAATCTGACTATCAATTGGTCTATGGTACGAATTGAATGGCGAACATGCTCACTCTCCGCTCTTCTCTGCTTCTTGAAGTATGTAAAAAGGAAGATTTTGAGTTGCAATAGCGTAAGGATTCCACGTATTGGAAGGGAAGCTGGATTTGATACTGGAAGGTCAATCGCCGGAAGGTATTTGGATACGCGGAATTGCTCAGCCTTCAAATTCAAAGCTAGTGCCGACCTATAGACAGTCAATCAGACAAGTATATCTCATTGTATTCGTCAGGATACCATACCTTGTGTGCCGACTCGTTGAGCTTTTGAGTATCGAGTGAGACACCAAGACCCACAGTAACACCAGGTCGTAGCTTGACGTTGTAGGCCAGCGCCGCAATACCACGGTCATTAATCTTGCCCTGATTCATTACATATTAGCCCTTTCCATTTAAAGACTGCTGAGCAATCAAACCTTCGCAAACGACGTGGGATCAATGCGGTACTTGCTAGCCACTTCCAAAGCGACCTTGTCACCGCCCTTCGAGTCCCAAGTAGCTTTAGCACCCGCCTCCACCTCAGAGCTGACTTTGTGGTAGTATGAGGCAGCGAAGACGCTCAAGCTGTTTGTTGCGGTAATGGCGGCGGTGTATTGTGGTTGAGTGTAGCCAATGGCTGCAGCGTATCTCGTGATACCGGCTTTCTGCACGTCGTATCCTGCTTCTGCACCCACAAGGAAGCCTTCATGACCCAAAACTGCATCCACATTGGCAACAGGTCCCTTCATCACGTCGAAAAAGCCACGCGCATGGAAATTTGGCTGCTTAAAGTAGAGATTAAGTTTAGCCCCAAAGTCTTGCTTGTGAGGAATGAAATCTGTGACCGCTTCCGCTTTCAAGCCCTTTGCGATCTTGTTGTCAAGCTCTAGCTTGGAAACAAGCACATTGGCTGTAGTCCACGTTTGGGTGAGAGACAGGCCTGCACGTTCATAAAACATCAGCAAGGCTGCATTTCCAGGGCTGATCATAATCATAGAATTGAGGCCATTGGGGGTTTGGAATTGGGTATAGGTAGTGAAGCGTAATACGTTGAAAAGCGTACCGGCTTCGACATCTGCATATTTTGCTTCGATCTACGGCGAGCCCAATGATCAGTATGGACGAGATATTGGTCTTGAGATTGAATGGCTATTTCATTCTCACCGAACCGCTCGTTGGGCCATCATGAGCAGATTTCCCCTTAACATTGAAGCTCACGCCGTTGGGAGCTTTGGACTTGATGTCGAGGTTGGCTGCAAATTTCGATTAGCTTCCAATGCTTCATCAATGTGTCTCCCAGGGCTCAATACCAGCTGAAGTGTGGTAGAAGTCTTTGTTTAAGAGCTACAATAAACACATCAGCTATAGAGACGACCGTGGCAGATTATCATGGGCATACATCGTTGGAGGTCTTAGCAATGTCAGAGAACGCTGGCGGAACGGTAGCTGGTTTCGTCGCTGACGGCGATACGAATGCTTGCGTGGCAGACATGATGAGAGCTGTAGTAGGCAAGTGGGGTTTTGTGTATTTGTCTCAAGCTCAATGGTATGAAATAGAAAATAATAGTGAAGATGCTCCGAGAAAGAAACGTCTTGGCAACAGCTGACTAAGGTAATTGGCCAATGAGACTCATAAGTGCATAGGCGTGTCTCTCGATAGGTGTAATAGTATTGATTGCTGACAACAGGCTGGGCTACCTTAACTATGTCCGGCTATATCTTTTGTGTCCGGCTATATCTACCATTGTAAGACTCTAAGCTATTCTCGCGCCATGCTATGAAGCGCCACCTCTGAAGCAGTAAATAGACCAATTGGCAACCATGGCTCTCTGCTCAGCCCGAAAAAGTCTATAAGAATTGATATAGGAGTACGAGTAGTCAGATCTAGTGCAGTGTCCACATGAAGAAATTAAAGAGACAATCCCAGGTCGTCTATCTTTTCTCCTCGTACTTTGCATTATGTATGGCAATCGCTCTGCGTTTAATTAGTCCACTTCACTGAAAACACGGTCGCGCTATGTACTTACCTCCCGCTGGGATCTGTCAGCTTTGACCAAGTAGGTGTCCACCGCATGACAGTCGACGCGCATTGTGGTGGGAACAACTCGTCGAACATCATGCGGTACCAGTACGCTTCCTTGCTGTCAGGAACATCTCCAGTCCACTCGGCCCTGGGCTTCTTCATCATTTCGTCAGTCACGTGGATCTCTGCGTTGTCCTTAAGTGCGTCTATCCACCCGTAACCCACACCGTCGCTAAATTGCTCTTTTTGGCGCCAGAGGATTTTGTCTGGCAAGTACGGTTTTGTTTCTGGCTCATCGGTAGTATCAAAGGCTTTCCGTAGGATGTATTTCTCTATCCGGTCTTTAGTGATCATCTTCTCTGCTGGATCAACGTTCATTGCATTCTCCATGAACTACTTTCGTCAGTAAAGACGCCATCGGAGCGATTTTGATCAGCTGTTCTTACCTCCTTGTCGAGAAAGGGAACACGAGCCTCCACGCCCCATGCCGCTGTAGACTTGTTGGCTCGCAAGCAGTCAGAGAGGTGGAGATTCTTAATCCGACGAACAGTCTCGGCATGGAAAGCTTTCTTGTCTGGAGCGGCATGAAAGTATAGATAACCACCAAAAATTTCATCACTTCCCTCCCCACTCAATACCATCTTCACGCCCATTGCTTTGATTTTCCGACTGAGCAAGAACATGGGGGTAGACGCTCTGATAGTAGTTACATCGTAGGTCTCGAGATGGTAGATCACGTCCGAGAGTGCATTCAAACCATCCTCTGTCGTGAAGCTAAAGGAATGGTGCTTAGTTCCGAGGAACTTGGCAACTTCCAGCGCAGCTTTAGTATCAGGTGAATTAGGCAGGCCAATTGAAAACGAATGCAATTGTGGAAGCCACGTCACAGTCGATAATTCGTCATTGTCGTCCATTCCAACGAGATCCTCGCTGGACTGTTGCTCATGGTCACCATATCCATTAGTCTGCCCATTAGCTTTACCCATAGATGCAGCCCGAAGTCTCAGAGTCTCTCGTTGAGCTATTGAGGCAACCAAACTTGAGTCCAGCCCACCAGATAACAGTACGCCGTATGGTACTTCAGCCATCAGCCTCTTGCGGACTGACCTCTCCAGTGACGATCTTATCAGCTTGTAGTCGATAGGCGTTGACGGAACGTTACTCGGATCCCACCAAGTTGGCTGAAAATATCGTGTCATCTTATCCGTCTTTGAGTCGTAGACATGCCCAGGGGGAAACCATTCAATCCTGTCGCAAACGGGGTACAAGCATTTCAGCTCTGATGCAAAATATCTTGCCCCTGGTGTCTGACTTGACCATCCTTGATAGAAACTCGTAATTCCCACGGGATCTCGTGCGACCACCGTGCGATCTTGCTTTTTGTCATACAGCACCCATGAGAACATGCCGTCAAGGAATTTTGGTGCGTCCAATCCATGTTCCATATACTAAGACTATCAGATCGTGCCCCACATATCGATATCCTAGATCATACCAAGGGTATTATGACTTCGCAATCTGAATGGGTTTTGAAGTTGTAGGGATTCTTTAGTGACTTGCGCAAGACTCTGTGGTTGTAGATCTCGCCATTGACAGCGAGCGACAGAGATCCATCATCGTTGACGAGAGGTTGCGCGCCGGTGTCTATGCACAATCAGAATGACTCAAGAAAGTCTTTTGCTGCACTTACCGACGCCAACAATGCACAATCTCTCATGGACCAATACTAACAACCATTCAGCTTCCGCATGAGGTTCTCAAATAGGATACGGACAGACTTGTACTGTTTGCGATAAAGTTACCGCCTGCGCAAGTTCAGCAATTGGACCTTGGTCGTGGAGTGGGTTCCCTTACTCCAATCAGGACCACGATGGCGGGCGCTGTTGAAACATTGATTAGAGCATGGTCTTGAGGATTTCTGAAGAGCATCCTACGCCTTAGCTAATTTCAATGCTGTGGCCTTGAATTTCTGCACATCGGGATGGCTTTCGCATGGTCAGTAGATGCTCAACGAGAACAGATGTAGAACATTGCAGTGCATACCAGTGGCAGGCAAAGACGAGGCACATCTCCAAGTGCCTCTGAGAATTGGAACGATTTCTGATAAGGATTTATGAGAGTATAAGCGGACTGAAGATCTTATTGACCACTAGCGACCTTTTTTATCAGCGACGTCGGCGGCGAAATGTGAATCATCTGCGCTAAGATAAGGGCTGAAACACAATCATTGGTCCGATTGAGCGATAGCGGGGTCGACCAATGCAAGGCTACAAACCAAGATCAGGCTGTAGGATTTCGGGATGATTTTGGGGAAGAAAGTCTGAGGTGTAGGCTTCTGAGAACAATTGTTCGAAGATGGCTTTCAAAATTAGAAAGAAAGTATACCTGGCTTTTGTCTGTGCCTGGCGGCTGCGAGATTTGTCTTAACCAAAACCATATGCCGGCTTGCCCCAAGGAAAATTCAGTAAAAGCTGCTGTAAGTAGTCTAGAGAATGTGAGAGCATGGTTTTCATATTATTTCATTCCTGTAGAGCATGAGATTATGTTGTTGCTTCGATATGGGCCGTAGATGTAGTAGGAGGACAGCAAATCCCAACTCCGCAAAACGCCCCGAATAGCCCTGATATGTGCGCCTGCTATCACCGCCCTGTAACATCCCAGGCTCAAGCAATCGTCTTATTACCGCTCTCTGTCCATTCATGACATTGTATACCCTCCCTAAGGTGCCGCATTCTCCTTGACAATGTTCTTGACCTTCTTCTCGTAGGCTTGACGGTCCCTCTTAAAGAGATTGTATGCATCAGCTTGCGCCGGTGAGTCAGGGTTGACTTCGTCAAGTAGAGCCTGAATACCGAGCAGAATCTGCTTGATAGTGATAGCCGGTTTCCAGCCCTCCTCTTCGTTCAGTATGGACAGGCATACAGTGCCAGAAGGGTAGACGTTAGGGTGAAAGAGAGGAGGCGTGAATTTGCCTGTACCTGCGTTAGAACGGAATAAAGCCAAGAAATACGGTGACATACATTTCGGTGGCTTTGTAGGATATTCTGAGTATCTTGATCAGCCTTGAGCAGTCAAATACCTCGTGATAGAGCTCACCATCTGGGAACAAGACATCAAGCTTGAATAGTCCACCTTCCCAGAGCGTCTTTTCCTTGCCCGGTACGCCACACTCCCATTTCTTCAGGTCCAGTACTCCATTGGGCGTGCGAACAGGTTTCGCAAAGAAGCCGAACGGGTGATCACGACGCCATTGCTTTCTGTGTGCAGAGAGACATCAGTATGCGTGAGGTGTATGATCATTGAGACGTACCTCTCCTCCTGGAGGCGATTTTGACACAGCGACATGCTCGTTTGGTTCCCTTTAAGTAAGGTTGTTTGGAGTGTAAGATGAGGAGGGACGATTAAAGCACCGGAGCGTCTCTAGATGAGGGCAGTCTTGAGAGGGTTGAGAGGTGGAAGAAGTGAAGGGAAGCTGTCGTGAATCAGGCTGAATGACTTTCGGCCTTATCAGTACAATCGGCCAGGGTAAACACAACTGATCTGATCTTTGTGTGATGCAAAAGAAGTAAAAAGGTTAGCTGCATTGGATTGCAGAAGCAGTTTTATCATCGGCAACTTTTGGCTTCAATACACCTCCCCGCAGTCAAGTTCCTGTCGATCAGCGCCCCACCCAAAAGTGAATTGCCAGCATGCCGGTCTGACGAGGCTTCTTCTTCTTAGAGGCAAATCTGATGTCACTTCCAAAATGTTACTCAAAAGATACTACTGAGAAGTCTGATTTACTATGGAAAAGGATGAAGCCCATAAGGGCGCGAAGGATGACGAAGATCCGTCTACGGCGCCCACGGCAATGGAGGACGTGCCAGACCCAGACGAGGACGATCTAGATGATTTAGATGGTAAGACCTGTGGGAAAAGCGGCGCTTCCCTTCTAAGCTTGAGCAGATATGCTCGATGAGTTCTCCACAACTAAAATCGACGAGGCCAAAAATGCCCCTCCGAAGCCCAAAACAACCCAAGCAGACGACTTCCAGGAACCAGACATATCAGACGCAGCAGCCAATGAGTTCAGCAAGCAGTTACAGGATCAAATGGCAGCGCTGATGGGTAACGTGGACGAGTCGCCCGAAATGAAGAAAGAGATTGAAGACATGATGCGAGAATTAGGTGCAGCAGCGGACCCTGGAGCTTCATCGGAACAAGCAAAAGGTGGTACAAGCGGGAAAGCGTCTTCGTCCAATGCAGCAGACGAGCCGTTCCAAGAGACTATCAGGAAAACGATGGAGCGAATGCAGGCGTCTGGAGAGCAAGCAACAGCCGCTGCGAAGACCGAAGATTCGGACGATATGCTCTCTCAGATGCTGAAGGAGATGCAGAACGGTGGTCTTGAAGGTGCGGGTGACGAAGGGTTCAATAAGATGCTCATGGGCATGATGGAGCAATTGACGAATAAAGAAATATTATATGAGCCGATGAAAGAATTGAATGATAAATTCCCAGCATGGATGGCAAAAAACAGGAGTAGTACGAACGCGGAGGATCTGAAGAGATATGACGATCAACAGAGACTTGTAGGGGAGATCGTGGGCAGATTTGAGGGGAAGGGATATTCAGATTCGAAAGCTGAGGATAGAGAATTCATTGTCGAGCGGATGCAGCAGGTACAGTCGTTGTGTCTATGTATTGACTTAGAGCTGACAGAAGGCTATAGATGCAAGCCGCCGGGAGTCCTCCTGCAGATCTCGTCGGCGATATGAACGCAGCACAAGATGCTCTAGGCGATATAGACTCTGGTTGTGCCCAACAATGATGGTTGAATATCCTGCTCCGTGTGCGCCGCGCTGTACAAAATGTGTCATGACATATGCTGTCCTACGCCATCTATCCCCTATCATGCCGAAGGCCATAGAATCGTGACGTCGTGAAATTGAGTCGAATTTGTCTTAGCCCATCGATGTATCCATTCCCTCATCTGTATCGGTCTTTGCAACTTTTCCTGCTTCACAATCGGTCACCTCCTCTTTCGACATCACGTCCAGGAAGAGTTGGTCGTACTCTTCGTCGTCGCTCCCGTAAGCAGAGGTGGCATGCCCCTCGTTGCGCGCCTCATTCTGCATTAGTGATATGAGTGCTTCGAATTCTTGATCCTCTTGTGACAGAATTTGGTCAACCATCTCGATCTCTGCTTGGCATGCTGTCAGCGTTTATCGACCTGATAATCAGAAGCTTCTCACCCTCTGGCTTTGCAACTATCTCCGGCTCCATGAACTCATCTTCTGGACTAGGGGGATCAGCCGGTGCTGACTGAGCTTGCTCGATTTCCCATTCCTTCTGTCGTGACAGATAGTCTCTTTGCAGTATCTGTGACTGTGTCAGCGAGAAATGCAAGCCCAGGATGAGACACGAGATAAACCCCTACCTGCTCACTACGGGACTCCCATCTCCTGTCATCGCTACTCTGCCTGACATTCTTCAGGAAGACTTCCCGCCTTCGCTTCTGCTCCTCATCAGGTCTCTTCTGCAAGAACGGCTTCTGTGGAAGACGTTTCTGAGGATGTAGGGACTCGTCGTAATTTTTTTTCTCGGAGGACGCCATTTGGAAATCGAATCGAGGGCAAGCATTAGGGTTGCGGGGCGTGAGGGGCGATGGTTTTCGAGTCACGAAATTGGATGCGTAGGATGGCGGACTAATTTGGAACATGTTGGAAATACAAGTACAAAGACTCTCGACGCAGAAGACGGATCGTTCGGTCTATAGAAACCGCAACGGCAGAGAATATGTTTTTCGGCGCGTGAGAATGGTGACGCGCCTGTCCTAGATAAGCTACCTTACTCTTCGGGCTGGCTTCAATTTGTCAACAAGACTAGCGGTATCTGCACGTGACCTTGTTGATCATTAACTCATCAAGCCCCTCACAGAACCAATTCACCTCTCCAACTCGTAGCAACTCAGCTCTTCCAGCATTTTGAAAGACTCTAACATGCCGCCTCCAATGTCAATGCCGCCTCCTGTTGACGATGAAGCCTATTGCGCTACCATTCTCCCTCAAATCGTTCACGCGCACGAAGCCCTCCGCACTCTCGAAACCAAAGTCGCAGACTTGAAAGCTGCATCTGGTCCTTCCGGCCCTTCGGTATCCTATCTCTGGCATCAGCTGGTTGCCAACCTCTTGCTTAGTCTGAAATGGGCTATCTTCTTCTCGCTGCTACTGACGGGCTGTTTTGCGATCGGATTTGCTGTAGGGACCGTATGGTTCGGGTCACTTGCTGGGTTCCTGCTTTGGTGCTCTGAGAAGTGGACGAGGTTTGAGGAGCGAAAGAAGGAGAGAAGAGGCCTTCGAGAGGGGAGTGGAGGGAAGGGGGAAGGGAGAAATGAGGAAAAGCAGAATGGCGAGGCAACGGGTGGGGAGAAGAAGGTTTTAAGACTTTCGAAAGATGTGCTGGAGAAGTGTGGGATTGAGATTGAGGAACTAGAAGAATTGAAGAAAGAGAATGTGCAATTGAGGAATAAGCTGGAGGAGCTGGAAAGAAAGGCTTACGGGAGTCCCGAAAAGGGGGGAGACGAGCATCTATAGTGCAGCTGCATCAGAGGAGAGCATGCGAATTCAAGTCATCGATGGAAATTTCAAAGAAGAACGAGACGTATGGTAGGGGAAGGAACGAAATTATACCAGCGATTTATTAGAACAACGGACAGGTACTTCTCACAAGTATATACGAAGAAACGGCCAAATAAATAAGAATAACCAACTTTTTCTTGCATTCAAAATCTGTCACCCATCCATGGACAGATCCCAAATTCGATAGTCGTATTGCACCCCAAAGTGACGACATCCCTTCAACATCTAAAACTACCAACGCGCCAATAGCACACCCTTTAACGTCGCTCGATCCATCAATCTGGTCCTGTGCGACTGTTCTCCCCGCTTCAATCCAAGCCCACATTGAAAGCGAACTCTGATGAGAGCTGTTGACGAGTGGGTCCACCACGGAGAATTCTTTCATCGGCTTCTCCACGTCAAATTGGAAATGCTGCAAAGATAGAGTGACTGCAACTATCCTTGTGGATGTAATCAACCAGTACAAAAAAACGCGAGAAGTTACAATCGAAGCAAAACAAAAGAAGTCGTTGATCAGAAGGACTTTAATTGGATCTAATTTCTGGATCGCAGCCTATTGCATTGTCATCAGCCCTGTTTTAGGAAAATCCAAGACCTTTTGGCATGGAGTCATTTCTATCATTGCCATATTTCTCACCTCATTCATCATTAAAGCCATAGTCATTACGGTCCAGGAATATTTCGCTTTATGGAGAGACTAGTAGCCCTTCGAAGGCTCATCCTCAGGGCAAGCAAGCCAACTTCCATAACAACTACTGGGATGATGGTTTCGATTTTGAAGGGAAAATAGCAGTACGGCCTGAGCGAAATTAATTCCAGTGGTCTTCGGCAGCGTAGAGCATCGCCTAGCGCTAATTTCATGAGGTGTATCACCTGTGTGGTGCCGGTTGAGGTGGCGAATAGCCACAGACAGGGGGTGGTACTTAGGGAATCAGAGGCGATATATCATGATTAAGAGGACGCGGCGGCTGTATGTATGGTGGTGGGAAGGGCCACAATAAGACCAAGTGACCAGAGGAACAGCGTATGACTTGCTCTCCCGGTGCAGGAGAGTGGAATCTAATCATCCACTGTATATTTGACTGATTTCTTTTGAAATTCTACGTCCATAGCTCATCCTGTCTGACCGTTGATCGTCACAATGCCATTTGTCGGTAGAGTGTCATTGTCAGGCGCTCCATACAGAGACAAACACCTGCCTCTACAGTTCAATGGGTCGTCGTTTGTGGGTGTAGGGAAGTCTCTGCATAGAGCATTTATAACTGAACGCACGTATATTAGTACTGAAATGGGTCTCAAAAGGTCGGCCATCCAAGACATTCCTACGAGAAAGGCAGGAGACTTACATGCAGAGTACCAGACATAGCTCTGAGCATTACTTATTGCATCCGAAGCTGCAAGACCGAACACTGCGTTAATATCATAGGCCTCATTGGTAGAGCTTGTAGCCGGCCCGGGCGAACTATCGAGGTAGAAATGAATAATCTCGTGCATAAGAATCCACATTTGATTCTGCACTAGATAACCTTCTTGACCGTTTTCTTCGAATTGATTATTTACGATGGCAGGGCAAAAAGCGGTTGGTGTGAAGGGAATTTGTGTGTTCGATTGTTGAACAACCTGGAAAAATAATGGACAAAGGAATATCCAATTGGTTTCTTGCTTGTAGAAAGAGGTTGGTCCCGTGTTGCAGTAATCGTTTAAATCCTCCTCAACGTCGCCAACAGTAATTTTGACAATATTAGCTCCCGGAATGCAGGTGATGAGTGGTGATTGTGGAGTTGCACTGTTTTTCTTCAGAAGGGGAGCACCGGTGGTGATGTTGGTAATAAGCTCGTCAACCAAGGTGTCGTAGATAGAGTCTTTGAAAAATGCTTGGTAGGCAGGACTTGCGGTTCCGAAATGCGTATCTGCAGCCACCGGTAGCAAAGCTGCCCACAAGAGATCTAGATCTTGTTGGACAAGAGCAGTGTTGGCACCGCATTGGTAGATGCTGTAGGGGCCGTGTTGGGTTACACCAGGGGAGGCTAAAGAAGCAGTCAGTCTGGATGGTTGGATTCGAAATGAGAACAGCGCCTCCTACTTTGTGCGGTGACTGTCTGCAATGTTGAAAGCGCTCCTGCCCAGAGTGGAAATTGCGAGCTCCGCATGCTTGTGGTTGTCAATGGCAATATGTCATCAAGGTTCAACAAAACAATACAAGACACGAAATCCAAACAGCGAATTTTGCTCTCAAATCATTCTTTTGGTCTTGTAGGCCTCGTACACATTATATCTCAACATCGTTCGTAGATGTTGCCGCGTGTGGCTGTGCGATTTTATAGTCAAGCCATGTATAGATCTGAAACAAAACGCAATATCCGCAAAACGCTCCATAAACGACAACGGTTTCATTTTCAGGTGGATCGAGAATTGACCTAGTCATGTCGCTCTATGAATACATTTGCAAACATGCCTTTCATATCAACATGTGTTTTGCAAAAAGTCACTCGCGCTTCGAGAGGATCGGCTATTCTCTAGTCTGGCCAACTGAATATCAAAACACTGTATTGAAGTGTTGATATACCACACCAAAAAAAGAAGTCTGCCATGAGCTATCTCAATTCCTTGAGGTCTCGACAGAAAACGCCATAGTAGGATCAAAAAATGAAGTCAAGAGTGGACGCCGGAGGGGACCTTGCCTCGCTTGCGAGGAGCTAGAACTAGGCTCGTTTGGGTAAGCGCGCAACTTCCACCATCACAGCCTCAGCTACCTCAACATGCGTCCCCTCTAGGCTGTTGGGGCCATCTTGATATCAATAATTGTTTCTTACAATGCATGAATTGCCGAACCTCTTAGGACATGACTAAAATGTCCAGGGTCTGACCAATGCTCATTAGAATGGCAAGTCCAGTAAGAGCTTGAGCAATCGTGGTGACATCCCGCCAGAGTGTCCGTGGGCTATGGAGCCTCCTGGACCTTCATCTTCTCGGAAGATTAAATCCATCACCTGTCGGGTCTCGACTCGGGTGAAAGGTTGCAATTTCACGGAAGATTACATTAAATATAATTTTGGAAAGTCGGTGATCAAATCCGGCGGATAAAACCATATATTCTATATATTCCATATTCTCCACATACTTCACGTGCCTGACTCGGCGTTTCAGCTCAAATTAAGACTAGGATAGTCGCAGGATAATGGAGCCGTAGACATTTCCTTGTACTCAATAATGATACAAGCCGAGTGCAGCGCCGGCGTATAGCACCAAGAAGGACACTCGGTTATTTGAATCTCCGCTAAAATGGTAGAGAAGTTTCGTTGCCTTCGAGATAATTTATTCTTGCGCCTATTCATAAAGCCTATGGACAGCATGGTAGTCTTGCTTCGGATTTGCCTAGTGTAAAGCGTACACGTTCTGACTTGTGAACAATTAACTCCACACTTATTGTGTACTCATTGTTTCAGATCGTTATCATGGGCTCCCTGGGGAAAGAAGAGCAGGACTGGAATTACAAAGTTGTAACCAACGGTAAACTGGTTACTGAAAACCTAGGCCTACTTCCTGAGTTCCATCTTGACCCAATCGATTCACCTGGAATATGCCATGTCCCCAATCAGACAATCGAGAGCGCACAAACGGTCTCCGAACTGTTGCAAGAGAATCACACGAGCTATCATATTTTCCTGCTACCAGAACACGATAAAGGCGTGAGTGCACACCACGTTCTTTATATCTAAATAAATCCATTCTTACGATCACAGTCACACTTGCACAACCACATCGTCCACCATGATCTTACACTCTGGGCTCTGGGGGCGACGCCAGCGCAACTTCGAGAGCACCATCATCGGAACACGTTGTATCAGCAAAAACCGTTCAAGTCTGCAGAACCTGGGACAGTCAAAGACATGACCCGCATTTACAGCTTCAGGAAACATCTCGGCAATGAATATTACTATCAGGACTATGTCCACTTCTTTGAAAACGAAATCGCCACATTGGGTTACCAGACTGTGCTTCAAAAGTATCTAGTTGGCGATGATGAGATCTCCAACGACATTTTGCCGCGCATGTGGATGGGTACACATACCTCGTCATTCCTGCAGCAACATATAACATAATCGCTGACTTCTCTCCCCTAGGCTACGTCCACTCAATCATGCACGTCGGCCTCGCCCTCGAATTCAAGCAAATGAAGATCCTTGCCGAAGGCTTCGCCCAAGCCTGCGTCCACCACGACTACTGGTACACAGACTTCCTGCACAAAGCCGAACGCGACGCCAAACACCTTGAAGCCGCTGGCAAACCCACTCTCTCCCTCAGCGCCGCCATCGACGCCGCCCGCGCCGATCCTGTCATTCGCAGCTGCTCAAGCGTCGACTACCAGCGCCAATTCGAAGGAGAAGGCGCTGCTCGCAAATTCGTCATGCGCAAGGAGATGATCAAAGATGGGGTTTGCGGCAACGCGGCCTTGGAACTTGGGGTCGTGGCTGCGAAATACAGGGTTGATCCTAACGATTTGGAGCGGGCCACAGCGGAGCTGATCAACACAGCTGTGTATACTGCCGCGGCGAGCCAGTTCCCGCCGCATGAGTGTCGAGTCGACTTCTTCCTCATGCACGGGACGAACGCGAGCATCTGGCATAGCGCTTTCTTGCGCGAGCCATCGTTGACTAATGCACAAAAGGCACGGCTGCTCGAGTACACGGGAAGGGTGATCCTGATGCTCTATGCTGGCATGGGCTGCCCGGCGCCTAAAATTGAGTGGTTGATGAGCCAGAAGCCGAAAGAGCAACTTGACGACTGGCCGGAAGTCTTTGCGAGGGCCTGCAGGCATGAGGATGATGGGCACATGTCGAAACTGGTGCGGTGCATTGCCCATGGGAGAGAGATCAGCGAGAAGTATGATGATTTGCCAGAGTTTAGAATGAAACAGGACATGTTTCTGCCCGCGGCGAATGCGGCTTTGGATTCGGTGACGGCGAATGGGGGTAAGCCCATGGATGGAATCTTGCATTTTGATTTCGTCAGGGGTGCAGCTTGGCCGGAGGCTTGGGAAGCGGTGCCGTTGAGAGAATAGACACAATTCGTAGTTGTCGCTTCAGAATGCTGGAGAGGCTATAGAAGCTCAACAGAGATTCTTCTTGATCCTTCAAAACATGCAGAATCTTCATCCCTGTCCCGTAAAGTAACATTACACCCAAGTGAGAATAGCAATTGTTGATGATGAGTCCTTTTCACATTATTTCAAGCGATTTTGGCGAGCCCACAAAGAATAATCATCTCATGGCCTGCTAATTCCAATACTGCAGACACAAGCTGGAGCCTTGGCAGTACCATGCCCATCAATCCACGTAAAATTAGTACCAGAAGTAAGAACTATCACAAAGCGTATCATTGACCATTGCACTTCGTCCAAATCCACTTCATAGGCTTACTGTGGGCGCTTGAAGCGTCCAAGAAAGCGGATCCGAAGCCAGTGCCTCAAGTCAAATTTGCAACAAGGTAAGGCAACCAGCGAGGGAACTTACTAGGAACAAGATCTTACCGAGTGTTCTCAACCGCATTGCGTCCAATTCAAAGGCTTCCAGCGTAATCTACGTCCCCAGGAACGTAAATCATGTTCGAAGGAGAAGCTCCGAGCGTTAGAAAGATACAATGGAGTGGAAGCCAGTTTGCAGCTTCAATTGTGTTCAACTTGTAGTCCTTGAGCGAAAGAAAGAGAGGCAATCTAGGAATTGTAAAACTGTATTCATTACATTAAACACATTTTGGGAGAGCTTTGAAAAGTGCATGACCGCCGTCGAAAAATCCTGAATGACCTTCACGCACTTCGCCAATTACATTTCCTCTGCGAGGGATCTATTGCGACAGCATCTCCAATCAATCGACTCAAAGACTCACACTAGAGGATCACTTGTCAGTCGCTAGTAAGAGGCTTCGAGAAGGGACTGACACTCACATTTGGCGGCTGGACCAGCGTGAAATGTGTCCCATCTGTCGTCGCAGTCTTAATGGCCTCGCTGGACAACAATTGCTCCCATCCCTGAGGACCGCCTGCATCCTTTCGTTGCAACATGAACTTGGTCACCTTGATGCTGAGATCCAGCTCTGTCTCAGCAGCATCTAAATCCTCAACTACGCCCTCAGAGGCCCAGATGATGAACGTATTAGGTACTTTTGTTGGCTCGATGGGCGTAGGTTTGTACTTCTCAACAGCTTTGATGGTTGAGCTGAAGTGCTCTACAAGCCAAGCAGGTGTGGCTTTCTTCGGATCTGCACCCATGAGGCCATTCTTGGAGAGGTAATCAAGTAGATCCAGTGGAATAGGTTCGAATACCAAGCGACATGGTGAATCAATGAGGATCAGCGACTCGACTTTCTCGCTAGCGGCTATAAGCTGCTTTGCGGCTTCGTAGGCATAGTAACCGCCTGCAGACCAACCAGCGAGATTGTATGGACCTTCGGCTTGTTTCTTACGTATCTCTTCAACCCAGATTGCAGCGATTCCTTCGACACTGGTGGTGTATTCGTTGGTTACTCGGAGGAATGGACTATTGAGACCAAAGACGCAGATATTGTCGGCAATCTTGGGGAGCTTGTCGTATGATGTCGCTGAGCCACTGCCATCGGGAAAGAGGAAGATGGTTTTCAAAGCGGATTTCTGGCTTCCTTGTAGAAGAAAGGAAAGTGAGGCCTCAGGCTTTGAGCTTGGGTTTGTCTGCTTTGGCCGCGCCTTGGATGGATTCGCAGTTGCAGAGGAAGGGACCAGTGTCTTTTCGAGATTGCTCATTGACATATCTTCGGAGATCGCGTCACGTGGTATAGTGAGCCCCGTCTTTTCACGCAGTGCCCCTAATATGCTAAGACTCATCAAAGAGTCAACGCCGAACTCGGTGAAATCATTTGCAGCAAGTAGCTCTTCAACTTCAATGCCAATCTGTTCTGCGATTGTTGAGCGTATGATAGAGATTGTGTCATCAGCAATGGCAGGCTCAGGATCCTCGAGCGACTCTGGAGTCTCGACATCGGTAGAATTTGGTGTTTCATCGGTACTAGAACAGCCATCGTCGCTGCCGTTTGCTATTTGAAAATGGCGTCGAAGGGCACCCACGGTGGGAAAGTCATGAAAGAGATTCTGCGGGATATTCTGTTGGAGGTTTTCGCGGAGCTTTGAGAGTATTGTCAACGACAGAAGGGAATCTACACCTAGTTCATTGAATGCGCTGTCATCAGACCATTCACTAGCTGGCGTTCCTATTTCATCAGCAATTATATCTATAATTTTCTGAGACGCATCCGCTGATGCCGGTCCAGACGTGGCCTTCTTAGGCAAAGGCTTCGGCGACGCCTCAGTTCTTGATTGCGGGATATCATGAGCCGATGGGGAGGGTAACATCGAATCGAGCAAGGGGCGAGGTACCTGCTGGAATTTCAGGTCTCCGATCATGCCTACCATGGTATCGCCTTGAAAGATGGACATGTCTCCAGCGACCATGGATTTCCCGAGTGGTTGCATCTTTACATGAACGCGGTATGTCTTTTTAGGGTCGATTTCCTCTGCAAAACGCATAGATTCCCATCCGTGTGAGATGTAGACTGTCTTCGAGGAGTCGCTAGTGTCGTTGGCATTCATGACAAAACCCGCTAAGTGAGCAAAGCTGTCAATCCAAAAGGGGCTGAAGAAGAATTTGCCAGCATCATTCCCATCGTAAAGCTTAAGGACGGCCGCGGACTCAAGCGCGTCGCTGTCGAGGAGTACTTCGTGCATACCCTGATATTCAGGCTTATAATGTACTAAATTGGCGAATAGCTTGTATACCATTCCACGAAAGATTTTGTGAGTCGTGCCTTGCTGCACACCGTTCTCAAGGGAGTCAATCCTCTTCCGCACCAAATATGCAGTACGAGCCCATTGATCCAGCCATTTCTTCGAATCGCCGAATTGGACTATGCATTTGGCGCCAGGGTCCAACTTATTTGTACTCGTAGAGTATCTGCCATATTCGATGTCGACTTGTCCATTACCCAAGTTTGCGGATGCGGAAATTCGCACAAGGTCGGGCCTGTCGGGTCGGGTCTGAGAGACTGTGATTGGCTTCGGTATCTCCATGTCCAGAACGTTGATTCCAGTCGCTTGCACTTGTAAATCGTACTCCCTTCGGATGTAATCACCAATGGTAAGAGCCATGTCTGCATACACAGACTGAAGCTATATTAGCTCCACTTCAATACACTGAGGATGAAAATTGGGAACTTACTGCAGGGCACAGACCAGTGCCATTGATAAGATGTCCAACTATTGCAGCGTGCATAGCCGGATCTGCGAGGTCTGTCTCGAACACTAACGAGACTTTGCCATCCCTGGCCTCTTGCGAAATCAGCTTTTGTACTGTTGTCGTTGCCGGTCCAGCAATGATAGGAGGGTTGTGCCTGTCATTGGTCACGCCCTTCGTCAGAAGCCAATCGTTCTTGTACTCGATCCAGTAATTTTTCTCCTCAAAGGCGTATGTAGGGAGGACCAAGAGCCGTTGACCAGCCTCAAAATCACGGTGGTATTCTTTCCAGATAACATCGAAGCCAAGGATGGACATTTGAGCCAGTGACTTGCAAGCCGTTGTCCATGGGTTCTCGTTGTTGCGAAGGGTTGCTAGTCCTTGGATGTTAAAACCAAGACTTGCCTTGATCATTCCAAGGCACAATGGATGAGGCCCCACTTCCAACCAGACGCTCCCAGTACTGGTCAGACCCTCTGATTCGCATGCTTTGATAGCCTTGTGAAAGTTGACAGGTTCGCGCGCATGTCTTTTGAGATATGATGGGCCAACAACGCCGTCAGCTTTTACAGTCGAGCCAAGTAGAGGAGAAATGATCGGGATCTTGGGCTTCATGAAGTTGACCAATGAGGCCGCCTTCTCAAAAGGCTCTAGGATCGGATCCACTTGAGACGAATGGAATGCAAAGGGGACTTCCAGAATTGTGCATTTTGTTCCATTAGACTTTAGTTTTCGCTCTGCTTCCTCAACCGCAGGGACAGGACCGCTCAGCACAGTGTCTTCTGGTCCGTTGATGCAAGTTACCTCCATATCCTCAAAGGTTTTCCCTAGGACCTGCTTTGCGGCTTCAGTCGTTATGTGCGCCGCAAGCATTGAATGTGTCCGCATCGTGCAGAGCTCTTCCAAAATCATGGCACGTTGCCCCACAAGGTAGAGGGTGTCGCTAATGGTAAGGACCTCACTGGCATATAGAGCTGCGTACTCGCCTAGGCTATGCCCAATAACAATGTTTGGACGAATGCCCCATGATTCCCACAAGCGGGAAAGGGCCATCTGAGTGGCTGTGATGGCGAGTTGAGTCTGGACTGGTCTAAGAGAATGGACGTTTTCGACACTGCCATCAATGACAGGGAGGAAGGAGGGAAACCCATGACCTTGAGAGATCTTATCGAAACGGGTAAGATCCCCACGAAATTGGCTTGACGACTCAAACAAGTCCTTGCCAAGGGACGAATACAAAGACCCCTGGCCGGTGAAAGCAAAGGTAACGTCCCCTCGGCCTGGACGTTTCTGCGGTGCATTGAAGTCTGCCTTTTCCAAAGATTGGGCGAGTTGTCGCTTTAGCTGGCTGATGGTAGAGGCAACGAGAGAAAGTCTGATAGGATGCTGGATACGACGAACGGTAGTCGTATATGAAAGATCAGTAAGTCTGATATCACCGTTGCTGTCCAAGTATTCGATCAGTTTCTGAGTGTTTTTGCGCAGGGCAGTGGAGGTCTTTGCGGTAATATTGATGACATGATCTGGGCGCAGATCGGTAATAGCATTGTGAGAATGATATTCGATTGGTTCCTCCAGGACCAGGGCCGTATTGCCGCCAGCGGCACTGAAATTGTTGACCAGCAGACGTCGTCGCCGCTTCGGTGATGGCGATGGAAACGCCAAGACTTCTCGGGGGATTTTGATGTTGCGAGCGTCCAAATCGGGAAAGGTGTGATTTACGGCGCCTTTTATTCCCACATGGATTGGTAGTTTCTGCTCTCGCAATACAAGGAGCGTTTTGATGAGAGCAGTCACACCCGATGCAGCTTCTCCATGGCCAAGGTTGGCTTTGGTAGCAGAAACATATAGTGGCTGATCTGCCGGCCGTGATGGAGTGGCAGGCGCAAAAACATTGCTGATGGAGCTCATCTCAACGGCGTCGCCAGCCTGCGTCCCCGTTCCATGCATCTCAATGTAATCGACATCGAACGGACGGATACCTGCCTGTCTGAGAACATCTTGGTAGAGTGTCTCTTGTGTCGGACCGTGAGGGTGAGTGATTGACACCGATTCCGCTGGATAGTTGGACGCGGTTGACAGAATAGTAGCCAAAATATTGTCATTGTCAGCTTGCGCAGCGTCCAACCTTTTGACGACTACCGAACCCACCGCTTCTCCTCTACAGTATCCGTCAGCAGCGTCGTCATAAGTCTTACACCCACCCGTCTCTGAAAGAAAGTGGCCTTCACTCAACCCCTCATAGTTTTTTGCGCCGGTCACAATGTTCATACCTCCAGCCAGAGCAGTATCACACTCATTAGTCCATATTGAATTACAAGCCATGTTCAATGCAACCAGACTTGACGAACAAGCAGTGTCGACACTGTACGCCGGCCCACCAAACTTGAAATGAAAATTGATACGACCCTACGAATAATGTCGTCAGCAATTGCAATGTCAATTGAAGGTCGAAAAAAGCCGACATACAGGACCAAAAGCTCGGATCCCTCCTGGAATGAAATATGTTCCCACATCTTGAGCCATGTTCTGCTCTTTATACTCATCAGATGTCTGACCGTAGAACGTGCCGATTCGATCAAGCTGAGTAGATAGGGTACGATTCGGCACAAATCCTGACATCTCGAGGGCTTCGTAAGCCGTAGTGAGAGCTAGACGCTGCCCAGGATCCGTTTGCATGGCCTCCCGGGGCGAGAGATTGAAAAATCGTGCATCAAAAGATCCTGGCTCGTCTATGAAGCATCCATAGCGAGCTTTGGAAAGATGTGTTTTGGCATCAAATCGATCGGTGGGAATCTGTGGCTCGTCAGAGTCGTTTGCCACATGGTATTTGGAGTTTCATACGATTCTGTGGCAGTCCAAGCCTTGCTCTAGAACTTTCCAGAGAGCGTCGTGATTTGCAGCGGAGGGAAATCTTCCTGCCATTCCAATGATAGCTAAAGGAATTCGCTTAGATGTCGCTGCTTGAGACTTGCTAGAGCCGAATGAATCGTCAAAAGTCACATCCAGATTGCCTTGAGCCTTTAGCGTTGACGCAAGACTCTGTGCGGCAGGACCAGGTCCGAAAGGACGAACAGCCCACCTTCGAGTTTCAAAATTCGCAAGCTGTGATGCACATCCGTCCAACACCTTCTCCCAGTGTATGGGTTGTGCCAAAACATTATAGAGTACCTTTTCCAACAGGTCTCGTCTATTACTGGCAATGTAATACTCACCAGTGGCCGCACCAATCAGTGTTCGCTGGTGATTGGGAAAGTCGTCCTTGTGAAATGTCTTGTCCAGTGAAGGTAATCCCCCTAAGATGTTAGCAACATCCTCGTGGAAATATAAATGTGGCGCATGGTAAGGCGCGAAGACAGGGACGCGGTGAGTGCGATGCCGGGACGATGTCTTCGAGCTTCTTTCCAGATGGTCAATTAAGAGGTTCAGCGTCGAAGGTGGGCCTCCTATTGTCACTGATTTCGCACTAAGGGCTGTGACATATGCCCTCTTGCGCTTCAATATGTCCTAGCGCAAAATCTCAGGTTTGTTCCTTAATCTTGTGTACCACTTACCAATTGATTACACGTATCCTCCAACTCATTCATTTCTGCCAGGCCGCATTCTCGCGAAACAGAGAACGACCAACCCTCCTTTGATGCGTTTTGCCCTTCCAGCTCCTTTCCGACTGTAGCAAGAATGATGCCTGCTCGAAATGTGATGCGTACAGTCTCTACGGCTAGTGGCAGGAGCTCTGTCAAGCTTGTTGCAAGACTGATGGCGGCTGCGGAGAGTTCCCCGAAACACAGTCCAACCAAAATGTTTTGGTCTGCCCAAGGATATAGCTCATGGGGGTTCTGCTCGTAAGCACTTCAAGAAAATACATTAGTGGGTTTTGATATCCTCGATTTTTTCAAGTTTCAGGGACGACATACCCTATGAAACATGCCAAATGCACCAAAACTAGTTCTGTGGGGTGCAGAGCTGGATGAGGACGACGCTCGTCCCCTGGCTGCCTCACGAGACAATGAAGGTTGTGAAATACTGGTATTCCATCACGATCTGCAACTGGGAGTTTCCTGTACTCATCTTGAAGAGCTGCGCTGGTGCGGCTGATGAATTGACTCAGTAGTGAGCCATCTTTTTGAGCAAGCAAAATTTGGGACAGTGGAACTTGAGTGTCTTGCGACCCGTCTCCAAAGAAGTTGATTGTTCTCTGCAAAATAGACATACTCGCTGCATAGGAATTACATTGAAAGTGCAACGCAGGGTAAAGATCCCGAAGTCGTATGTCTGACTATATCGCTCCACCCACATTTCAACCCATTGGATCAGACTGAATTCTGCAGGTCGCCGGAATGAGTAATAGTCGCCGAAAAGTATTCGACGGAAAGCATTCCTTATGATATTAGTGAGCTTGCCAAAAAAAAGTGCCGGGGACTTTTTACACCAACACTAATTCCCGAAGCCTGAGACGCTTCTTCCGGTGACTTTTCGGAATAGGAATCAGGTCCAAAAGAGAGAGACCCTTATATCAATATGCTCTAACAGCTCGTGGCGCAGCATGCGTCTAGCCAATGACAACGTTTCTCTGGGAAGCTCTCTCATCATCGACTGATACGGAGTATTCTTCTATCTAGCCTTGATTGTCCTGTCATTGGCAAAATGTACTATTTTACTTAAGTCTTACTACATTCAGTCCCCAACGTGGATACTAGAAAGCATTTTGCTGCATCCATGACATTCAGTCACGTTCTGTGGAAATTAGATATCCACTGTCTTAGATTCTCTTTACGCAGCACATGATTAGTTCTATTGTACCTTGATCATTCGATATAGCTACTGCTACCCTCATGTACTAAAGTAAATAGGAAAGCAGTGGGGGACAGCAATGGAGAAGTACAATGGTCCCTCGCCAGATCCGATCGCGATCGTTGGAATGGGTAATATTATCTGTCTTCGAGTGGGTTGAATATGACAAATGCTTATGTGTGAATAGCTTGCCGGCTTCCAGGCGCGGTTGACAGGTAAGTCTTTTCGATCTCATTATTACCCTCTCTGTGGCTTCTTGTGAGTTGCGAGACATGTTCCAGGGGTATCCACTCCCCAAACATGTGTTTCATAACTCCTGGAACATATGCAAATGGTAATACTGATCGCGAAATGGCGTGCAGTCCTTCGGCCTTATGGAAGCTATTGGAGGAACAAAAGTCGGGCCAGTGCGATGTTCCAGAGTCCAGATTCAATATCGACGCGTTCTACCGACCTGGAAACTCAGAAATACCAGGGGGCATGAACATGAAAGGAGGCTATTTTATCAAAGAAGACATTCGCGAATTTGACAACGAATTCTTCGGCATTCTCAGCGCTGAAGCGACATACATGGACCCACAACAAAGGAAGCTCCTAGAGGTCGTCTTCGAATCTTTCGAAAGTGCCGGCGTCTCACTTGACGAGATTTCAGGGTCTGATACCGGGACTTATGTTTGCAACTTTTCAACTGACTTCATTACCATGCAAACCAAGGACCCGGAATATATGGACAAATATAGCGCCACTGGTATGGGCGCGACAATCCTAGGCAATAGAGTCAGCCACACTTTCAACATGCTTGGGCCCAGCCAGGTCATTGATACGGCTTGTTCTTCGTCGATTTACTGTCTCAACTCGGCTTGTGCTGCCCTTCAAGCGGGTGATTGCAATGCTGCGATTGTAGCTGGCGCTAATCTAATTCAATCTGTCGAGCAACATCTCGGTATGATGAAGGCTGGGGTTCTATCCCCTACGTCTACCTGCCATACATTTTCAGATGAAGCGGATGGCTATGCTCGAGCTGATGGGGTTGGTTCGCTGTATCTCAAACGTCTTAGCGATGCACTCCGTGACAATGACCCTATTCGAGCTGTCGTTCGAGGCACAGCAGTTGGCTCGAACGGCAAGACCAGGGGAATCTCAGCACCCAGCGCTGACGCTCAGGAGGCAGTAATCCGAAGAGCGTACCAAAAAGCCGGGATCAGTCCTAGTGAGACTGCATATCTTGAGTGTCATGGCACAGGCACGCCGGCTGGCGATCCAATAGAAGTCGAGGCAATATCACGTGTCTTCCAGCGCAAGAGTGATAATCCGCTGTTGATAGGTTCAGTCAAGACGAACGTGGGACACGGAGAGGCCGTCAGTGGCCTTTCTGGTATCATCAAAACCGTCCTCGCTCTCGAAAAGGGGAAGATTCCTCCCACTATTGGCATCAAGCGCATCAATCCCAAGATTAAGGCTGCGCAATGGGGAGTAGAGATAGTGACTGAGACTCGAGAATGGCCAGTCGATCGCCTTGATTCAACTGAAAGCGGTGTGCGTCGCGCTGGAGTCAATTCGTTCGGTTATGGCGGTGCGAATGGGCATGTGATCCTTGAAGGTGTCCCTGCGACTATTCAAATCGAACAGGCACTGACAAGAAAAACCTCCTATCCCAATCGATCTTCAAGCGCCAATACCAAGAGCGTCAACTCAGAGGAGTATGACGCCGTGTTAACGAAGATACAATCCCAAAATAATTCTGGATCTAACACTACTCCAAGCACGGAAGTGTCTGATTCGCTGAGCAGCAGGGTTACCGAGGACTCTGAGAGCTCTGAAGGATCAGAGGACTTGTCTTTGAGGAGTTCATTTCTTTTACCATTTTCCGCCACGAACGAGACTGCTCTGAAGGCCCGAGTATCGGGAATTGCAGCGATGCACACCGAGACCATGGAAATTGTTGATCTCGCTTACACCCTTGGCTGTCGTCGAACGCACTTCGCGGAACGTGGCTTTATCGTGGCCAAAAGAGGCTCTCTTTCTAACGACCTCAGCGAAGAGCGTTTGCAGATGTTGCCTAACATAAAGTCAAGCGGATCTCCTTCTGACCTTGGGTTCGTCTTCACAGGGCAAGGTGCTCAATGGCCTGGAATGGGCAAGGAGCTTTTCGACGAGTTCTCGGTTTTCCGCGAATCCATACGTCACATGGATACTGTCCTGAAATCTATTCCTCACCCACCACTTTGGACAATTGAGGGCACTCTATTCGAGCCGGCCGAGACAAGCGAAATACACAAGGCAGGCTGTGCACAGCCCATGGCTTCGGCCCTTCAGATAGCTACTGTTGAGCTCCTAGATTCTTGGGGTGTACACCCGAAAAGAGTCGTCGGCCACTCCTCTGGTGAAGTCGCTGCGGCTTTCGCGGCCGGCCATTTATCTTGCGCAGAAGCCATCACTGCAGCCTACTACCGTGGGTACCTGAACGAGATAAATAAGCTTGACGGTGCAATGATGGCTGTAGGTCTTGGAAGTAATGAGGCTGAGGCCGAAGTGCGACAAGCAGGGATGAATGGCAAGGTAGGCATCGCCTGCGTCAACTCGCCTGTAAGCGTGACCATGAGTGGCGATAGTGACGCTGTCACTACCCTGTCGAAGATTCTGCAAGGACGCGGGATCTTTGCCAGGAAACTGAATACTGGTGGGAAGGCCTATCACTCCCATCATATGGCTGCCCTGGGTCCTGAACTTGAAAGATTGCTGCCTTTAGCGATGAAAGAATTACCTGCATCGAAATACCTCAGTAATGATACTGAGTATATCTCTTCGGTGACTGGGGAACCAAAGTACACAGACTTCGATGCTACCTATTGGAAGACAAACATGGAGTCCCCGGTGCTTTTCTCCCAGGCTGTACAATGTCTCATCGGAAAGGGTGACGTACACTTGGTGGAGATAGGACCTCACTCAGCTTTGGAGCTTCCTCTGAAGCAAATCCGAAAGGAGCTCAAAGTTTCAGAGGATCGCATCCCATATTCAAGCTCTCTGACAAGAGGTCGAAACGCTGCTGAATGCAGTCTGAATCTTCTTGGTCGACTCTTCCTCTATGGCCTGCCTGTGTCGTTCCACGTCATCAATACCCAGGACGTGGCCATTTCTCCGCGAGTCTTGGCTGATCTACCTCCGTACCCACGAACCTATGATGGCATTCTTTGGAACGAGCCTCGAGTCAGCCGTGAGACCCGATATCGTAGAGACCGCCACCATGAGCTTCTTGGGTCGCAAGTCCCAGGTGGTGATGGCTTGACAAGATCATGGCGAAATATGCTACAAATGAAACATGTTCCCTGGCTAGAAGGCCACAAATTGGAACAAACTATTGTCTTTCCCGGAGCAGGTTATATCGGGATGGCTATGGAAGCAATCTCGCAGATCCTCGAATCAGCCCCAACAAATAAATATACATTCAGCTTGAGAAACACCAACATTCTCGCGGCGCTCGTGCTTGCACCCGACACTGAGACCGAAATCTTCACTACGCTTCGTCCGAAGCCACTATCGTCCGCTAGCAAGTCTAAAGAATGGTGGAATTTTGAGATCGTGTCATACACAGATGGGTATTCAACCCTGCACGCCGCTGGCTCAATAAGCCTGAGAAATTCTCCAGGACCAATTGTTCCAAAGATTCCCTTCCTTGATGGTGACTCTAATACGACAGTAGCTCGACCCTGGTACGATAGTTTTGCCAAAGCAGGTCTGAATTTCGGATCTGATTTTCGGTCATTGAAAGATGTCAGTGTACAGACGAAGTCCAATGGTCCTCACAGTTACGCAAAGACTTCTGCACGGTTCTATCAGAACTCTTCATATCCTATCCATCCGATTACAATTGACGCTCTTTTACAAAGTGGCATTATTGCCAATGCTGGATCCGTGCGAAACCTCCAGGCTAAGGTCCCCGTCAGCATTGAATCTGCCGAGTTCCAAACTTCAGAGAAGGCACCGGAAGACCTATGTTCAATCCTTGCCACAGCAGAAACTGTTGGGTTTGGAGCCATTGGCATGTCTGCTGAGCTATGTTATGATGGGAACGTCTATGCGCAGCTAAAGAATGTTAGGATGGCTCCCTATTCGCTTGCAGTTTCGTCTGAACCACGACAACCGATGCTGCGAACTGTGTGGAAGCCTGACCTATATACCACTTGCTGGACCAATGACAGCTTTTCGAGATATCTAAACGGTGAAAGTTCCTCGTTGACAGATGGTATGGCCTTCGCCATATCAAACATAATATCGCTACTCACACATAAGAACCCAAAGGCCAATATTCTGAAGCTATCACACAAGGGGGCCGAGTTTGGCGGTTGGTCTACGAAGGACCTTTCGCCAATGATGAGCTCATACACAGCAGGATACTTGTCAGGTGAGGGTAAATTGTTTGGTACAGATATGAAGTTTGGGACCGTACCTACGAACTCAGGCGCGTCGTCTTCTGAACTGTCCGACGAGAGCTACGACCTCGTAGTGCTTCCAGATGTGAGCTTCAGTCTCGCCAAGGTCTTTAATATTACCATACTGACTAAAACAGACCGTGTCGTCTGATCTGTATCTCCATGCAATGCTACCAACTCTTGGAGGTCTTTTGGCGGAAGCTGGCATGCTTTTGGCTGCTGTGCCTCCTTCCCAGAGCTACGGATTCGACCAACAAGGCTTCACTGTCGTTCAGAAGCAGCAACAATCAATTGATGATTGCCTTCTTCTCGCACGAAGATTCGTTCACCATCAAGACAACGCCGACACCATATTTGTGGTAAGTGTCCGAGACCCTTCATGCTTATCTCTTCTAAAGGCGACGGATTGGTCGTTACTAAGAGAGCCTCTTAAATGATGAATACTTACTAATCATTCCGCCGTAGGTCGAGAGAGATAACCCAAGCCTTCCAAGCCAAGTACTAGCCTCGAATTTGATGGGCTCCTTGGCTTCTTCGTCGGTCAAGAGCATTAAATTCAGCGAGATCACCAAAGATGCCATTACTCCAGGTGCAAAGATTTTCTCACTTATAGAGATTGATGAGCCTCTCCTCTCGACTATGACGGAAGATGATATGGTTCGTTTGAAGATATTGATTGAGAATGCTTCCAGGCTTGTATGGACCACGGGTGGTGGCTTTCTGAACGCATCTCGACCAGATTTTGCCCTTGCATCCGGCTTGGCTAGAGCGGTCATGATAGAGCAGCCGTCGCTTAGTTTCTGCACTTTCGATATAGACGCAGGTGAGGTTGAGTCACTCGAAACTGCGCAAAGTCTTTCCACGGTACTTCGACAGCCAAAGAATATAGCTACCGACTACGAGTTTGTCCAGCATAAGGGCATGGCTCATGTTAGCCGATTCGTCCCGGATGATGATAGCAACCAGACATTTCGTCAAAGGCAAGGCAATGAGACCACATCGATGACACTTACCGAAGCAAAACCAAGCAGTCTTAACATCGGAAGCCTTGGACAATTTGACACAATTAACTTCAAGAAACAGCCATCACGACGTCCTTTCCTTAAGCCTGGCTATGTCGAGGTGGAAGTACAAGCCGTGGGGCTCAATGCTAAGGGCTGTGCTGTGCTTTCTGGTAAAAATGAGACGCGAGATGGAGCTTGCACTCTTGAGCATTGTGGAGTGGTGACTCACATTTCTGAGGGGGTCGGATATTATCCAGGTGACCGTGTTGTCGTGATGGCGCCTGGTCACTTCAATACCCACGAAATAGTCCCTGAGTGGGCTTGTTGCAAGCTTCGGGATGACGAAAAAGCTGATGTTTGTTGCACGTTGCCTGTTGTGTACTCCAATGCTATCTACGCGCTGCACCATCGGGCGCGTATCCAGCCCGGAGAAAGGGTCTTAATCCACTCTGGGGCCGAAGAGGTCGGGAATGCCGCTATTCAGATTGCTAGATTAGCTGGCGCCGAGGTATGTGAGACGTCTTCTGATTTCTGACAATCGATCAAGGGTACTGAACCAGTTTTCCTAGATCTTCACCACAGCTGGCACAGAGATCCAAAGAAGTTTCCTGATAAGCAAATTTCACTTAAAACCAGAGAATGTCTTCAGTTCCCAAGATAGTCGATTCTACGAATGTATCATCGCGGCCACCAATGGCAAAGGAGTCGACGTGGTTCTCAATTCTCTTTCTGGAGACCTTCTGCACCTAAGTTGGAGCCTGTGTGGCCCATTCGGGCGATTTATCGAATTTGGCAACCAGGATCTAGTTGATTCAGGAATGTTGGAGATGGATGTCTTCAAGCGCGGTGCCTCATTCATGGCAATAGACATGGGTCGCTTGTTTTATGACGACCATAGTTCGGCAAAGGAAACATGGTCGAGGTATGTATTTCTTGTGCATTGGGTGTTACAAAAGATCCAACTGACAAGAAACAGTCTCCTTGGCAATGTCATGGAATTGTACCGCAAAGACGTAATTCACCCAATCGAACCGCTTGAGACATTCGACGTCTCCCAGATGCCGCAAGCTCTTCGGCGATTCTACACAGAGAACAGAACAGGTAAGATAGCTGTGTCTTTCGAGGACCCTCAATCAATCGTACAGGTATGCCGTGCCCCCTGAAATCCCACAAACTCCCAAAAAAACCATGATAGGTTTTCTGACAAAGCAGGAAGGTTCACCCTCTCAAATATAACACGATTCTGGACTCTGCAAAAACCTATCTCTTGGTCGGCTGCCTCGGCGGCCTAGGTCGCAGTATTTCCAAGTGGATGATGGCTCGAGGGGCTCGCAAATTCTCCTTTCTAGGCCGGTCAGGAACAGACAAGCCGACAGCGAAAGCAATCGTCAAGGAACTCGAGTCTGGCGGTGCCACCGTGAAAGTAGTCCGTGGCGATGTAACCAGTATCGAGGATGTCGAGAGGCTTGTGGATCAGGTTGAAGGGAGCATCGGCGGTGTTGTACACGCCGCCATGGGGCTTAGTGTAAGTGTTGCTGTACTACTTAAAGTATAGATATCTGACAGTCCTACAGGAAGCTCTATTTACAAAGATGACCCACCAGTCCTGGCACACCGGAATAGATCCCAAACTCCACGGATGCTGGAACCTACAAAACGCCATCAAAGGCAAAGACGAAAAGCTAGACTTTTTCTTCATGACCAGCTCCGTATCCGGAAGTATAGGCCAAGCTGCTCAAGCCAACTACTGTGCTGCGAACCATTCTCTAGACATGTTTGCAAGATATCGCAACGCCTTGGGACTACCAGCGATTGCTGTTGGCTTTGGCATGGTTTCAGAGGTTGGCTATCTTCATGAGAATCCGGACATCGAGGCTATTTTGTCGAGAAGTGGTATCACTGCTTTGGACGAGGATGAAATGTTGCAGATTTTCGACATGGCGCTGTCTCAAAAGCCGAATGATGGTTTTGATTGGTGGTCGCAGAGTCATATCCTTACTGGGATGGAATCAAAGGATATCGATTCCTTCCCGGCGAAGAATGATCCGCGAACTGCTATCTTGCTCGCTCGTCTTGAGAATGAGGCTTCTACTGCTCCAGATGCGCATGAAGATGATGGAGAGGCAGAGTCTGAAGAGACGGATCCTCGGGACAAGGCGATTGCAAAGATTAAAAAGCAGATTGCGAAAGTGTTGGGGATGCAGCTTGAGAAGGTGGATGTTAATAAGAAATTGGCAACGTATGGCATGGACAGCATGATGGGGACGGAGTTTAGGACTTGGCTTTTTCAGACGTTCAAGAAGGATGTTCCTTTCTTTGATTTACTGGATGCTGGTACGACGATTGAGTCGCTGGCTGAGAAGGTTCTGGCGACGTCTTGATTTCTTGCGGCACGATAGATTTGACTTGGATCCAGCGTAAGCAGGTCGCATGGTATCCAATTTTCTTTCTAAGTAACGGTCGCTATGGCTGAGAGAATGTCCCTGGTAGTATACACGACCCTGCCTGACAGCGTGCAAAAATTAAAGTCGAGTAACGAATGGTAAGGTACTGTGAAGCGGGAAAATCAGACCTGGGATTGGGCACACTTTCTAGCCACGATCAAAGGCTGTTCGTCTTTGCTTTGAACTCGAGCTGTATAATATGTACAGCTACGCGAGATATTCTCTATAGTAATCAATAATTTGGTGGACGTGGATTAGCAGGTTCCTTGGCGGATTCGTTAGACCGAGATCAGACCCTATCTTCGTATTCTAGAAGGTTTCACAACTTTGCCATTCCCTGCACTTCTTGCCTTTGGACGGTCCTTGTGTGCTTTGTGAGAGGTTGATGTTCAGCGTATCTCAAGTCATTGTCATTGTACTATGAGTACTCGATTAGTGCTACGTGAAACCAGCGTGCGAGATGAGCAGACAAATCCCATGCCAGCACTACTATCCTGTCGCACCAGGAACCGGCACTACCTTAGTTACCAACTGACCCTAAGTCTTGATGATCGTTATCAATCCTGAGCCCGGCATCAGTGCGTCGTCCAGTGGGAGCCATGAGCGGAGCAATCTTTGGCGTGCCATTCGGCACTGATAGGTGGCGCGCAAATTGCGTATCACGCATAACCCACGTGAGGCTACAGTACGTTATCACTTCTCGTTCGTGGGTTGCGACTAGGTAACCTAGCAATGATCTATCGGGCCGCGTGCGCCATATACGGTAGGCCCGCGTGCGCCATCGAGGGCCGCAATTGCCTTGGCCGAAGCTTGTAGCGAGATGTTGATGCGCTAGTTCTATCACACATCAAAAATCCTCGCACTGTGGGTCTTGTCTCTGTTTGAGCCAAGAGAGAAGGAATAGCAAGCTCGAGAATTGGGACGCATCCGCAAGCCCTTGCACGATAAGTGATTGACTTACATTCTGATCTGTAGAATTCATTGCTCACAGGTTCGCATATGTTCCTTTGCCATATTGCGTATATCTAGGCGAGCATGTCGCAAGTGCGACGGCCTTTAGCTCTAGCGAGATGATCTACCGTGCCGTTGCGACCTTGATCCCAGACCCGGCAGATTGATGATGTGGCTTTAGGATTTGGCACCATGAGCGTAAGGTAAGCTCAATCTCATGTCTGAGGCGTCTTATTCGAGACCCTAATGCGAGCCATGGGACTGCAATCGGAGATGCGCGACGTGGGACTGGAGTAGGCTGATGCCGAGGGTTTGCTATTAGCTGCGCAGCAAAGACGGAGTCTGACTTGCATAGAGTGATACAGCTTGGTCATAGTAAGCAGCATTGGTGGCAAGTTTATACGATCGAACAAGTCGTGCCATACGCCAAAGAGCTTCAAACCTCAAAAGTGTGTCATTTAGCTAGCACAGAGGTTTACTAGCGATGCAATTCATCGACATCGAAGATGCTCGCCAGCGCATTGACCCCCACAGGAAAGAAGATCAAGACAGGCAGGGGCCTCGTGCTGCATCATGTAGGTCCCATTGGAAAGGGGAGATGTCGAGTGATCTCGATGTCTGGCTTGGGGTCGGAATCTGAGAAATTCAGTGACTGACGTAATAGCTTCAAGGCCCTCATGCTCGACTGATCGGATTCCTATTGCCCATCTCTGCCAACATTAGCGTTAGCATAATGAATTCACTTCTCCAGGTATCTGTTGATAATTCGCCCCTAATAAATTACGAGTATCCGGGAGTCAAGCAAAAGAAGTCTGGATTGTAATAACCTAGGCTTCTAGCCTACGAACCCATTCATCTGACCTTCCACGAACTGCTCAGTGCTGTGTGCTTACCAGTGAGCTATTACTGGCTGGATGACCGACCCTCCAGGCGCAAAGCAGATCTTTTCATGCAGTGGTGCAATGGACAGTCAATTGGCTGTATGGAGCTAGACTTGTTAGAGTAAAGCGTGACGGGCTCAAGCATGCAAGCTAAGCTTTCTCGGCTGTTGCCGGTGTTTTAGGGCTAAGATACGGGCTCAGACTCGCTTAGATAGCCATTAGCTTGATTTTTAATCTTTTACTTGTGCTTTCGTATCATAGAGTCTGGCTCTTACCTCAGACGGAGATGGCGAAGCGGAATATCAACAGTGCGATCAACAACGTGCGTGATTACTAGCAAATCACTGAAAGGTAAAAGGTAAGCAAACGGCCTATCCCAACGAATGCAGCGTGGGAGATATGTGAAACTCCCCGAGCTTCCTTCCCATAATGGAGAATGAATTATGGATGACGGAGGGAGGACGTGGTCTTCTATGGCCATACCCTGTTCCTATCGTTGCATGCTTCCAGGTGTATCCCTATCTGAACCATATTTGTTGCTGTGTATCACCTTTGGTGCTGCGAACATCCTGCTTTGGAAAACAAGAAGCTCCGACCCCCCTATTGTCGGTATCCAGGTCAACCAAGATCTTCGCACATTAGGTGAGGTTCTGCGGCAGCATACACGTTCGTGAGGTACACACTAGATCTCGAAGCACCGCCCTCTCCAGGCCTCGGCTATATTGATCCCAGGACTTGCTGAGTTTATCTCAAAGGAAGTTTCGAACCATCAACTACCCCTGCACTACCTTGGAAAAACATTCGATAACAGCAATCCCTTAATCTTTGGCAAGATTTATCTTCAAACCACATACGAGCTTGACCATGCGATCATGTTGCGTTCACACGAGCAGACTACCAACAAGAATCCAGCCTCTGCCGGCAAGAAGCTTCGGACAGCCTGCGATGTGTGCCACCAGAGCAAGATGAAATGTTCCGGTGGTAAGCCCTGTTCTGGTTGTCGTGATGCAGGCTATGATTGCTCCTACAGCTTCTCCAACCGAAGCGGTAGGCCGAAAGGTACCAAGAACAAGCGTACCTTAGAGCGTATGAATGGCAAGAAGAGCGGGAGTAGTGAGAATACGGAAAATGATAGGAGCTCACCGGTGCAAGCGCAACCATTGATGACGGCACTCAACAATGGCGTTGGCAGCAGTACAGTTCCAGGGCAACAGACTTCTATCGACTCAATGCTGGATACCAGCTTAGAAGACCCCAGATCTCTGGGGATGTCTGAGCCGTTCGGCCCTTTCTCCGATGACATGAACTCGTGGTTCGACTTGGGAGAGCTTTCCGGGACCTCGCCCTTGACACAACAGTCATCATCGAGTGCAACATTTGTGAGCGATGCGCTTGACCTACCACGCACATATTCGCACGACTCAGCAATCGACTTGTCGTTCAGCAATATCTTCAATGAGAAGGAGGGCTCTGGGAGTGCGCAAGACCTCAGTGAGCTCCTCAGCGGCGTGGAAACAGAAAATGAAAACTCTCAGGCCATGACAACGTCGTCATCATCGTCACCGTTGACGTCTGTATCCACCTGCAACTGCGTTCAGAACAACGCAGAGCTTCTCTGTCGTCTTAAAGAGTTGGAACAGCGGCATGTACAACCACGACTCGACGTTGTCCTGTCCAGTGCGCAGCAAGCTCTTGTGCCTTGGAAAAGCGTTATAGAATGTCGAGTCTGCCAACACGACGACAACCAAGAGGTCCTCATACTTTCAGCCATGAGCATCCGTACAGTGCTACGTAGCCTGAAGAATCTTTGCTTGGAATACTACAATAGCATGTCGTCCAGTCGAGATACTAGGGACCAGCAACAGGCGGCAGCAAAGCTCGCTGATGGCATGCAGTCAGCTATCGGGATGTATGAGATTCCTGGAGAGGAGCGAGAGGCTGTGAAGAACCTGCTGATAAGGCTTACTCTGGGCAAGGTAAAATATACCTTGGCGTGTTTCAAAGAACGACTGGAAAAGCTGGAAGCGAAGAAAAAATCGTCGGCAACACATGTCCCTGATGAGAGAACGTTTCCGGGTGATATTGGCCCCGGTGTCGAGACATTGCAGAAAGGAGGGCCGGGAGATTTCGATCATCTGATCCAAGTATGGCGCAACTTGGGAGATACTGTCCAGACGCTAGAACGGGTTCTAGAGAATGGTAATGACCTTCCTCGCCCATTATGACACCACTATAGCTATCAATAGTCAGCTGACCGTTTCTTGCAGTCTCCAAGCCGAGCGCTACGGCCCAAATTTGACACTTACCACTTATTATTGTGAATTCCGTTTATGCTGCGACTTTCCAAGATTGTCATTACTAGCGCCATGTCATTCATGATTTTGTCCTTTTGCTGGGTTGTGATTGAGACTCACCGCTTCCCTCGATACTTTATGATTTGAATATTGCCATTTTTAATGGATGATGAATTTTAACACATTCTACGAACAATTTTCTGCTCATCGATAGGCCAAATGGCTTGATAGTGACCTTGATTGACAGAGAATGGATATAACGGACTGATAGAAAGCAAAGTGAGAAATTGTACCACGTAAGGAGCGTCGACGCAACTAAAGGCTGGGCTGACGCAGTCCCCACGAAACGCTGAGATTGTTCACGATCAAAAGAATGAGGGCCTTGCGGTTGTCGTCGTGTCGGCAGACTGAACAAGCAACCACAATCCGGATTGACAGGTCTGATATATTGGCCAAAACAGTGGCCAAGGGTCATCTGACATCTGTCGACTGCAGGGTCACACGATTAGCGTAAGTCAAAGGCAATGGGGTACTATGAGACTTCCGAAGTTCCCCACTGCAGGTCATGTCTGGAAGGGGAAGTGACAATGCACGATCACCATAGAGAAAATGCTTTCTCCAGCGCATTAATTCACAGACTGTATAAGGACGCGAAGCATAGGTCACCAGACAGTGGATCCGGCCGGCTTATCTGAGCTCACTTGTCTGCAGGGCCTGGCCAAGGGACTTCATTTGCTCTGTTGGCGGAGGATCTACACGACGGACGCCGGTGATCGAGAACAATACTCGTACAGCTTCTCAGTGCTTGAGGCGTCGATTTGCCGTGGTGCACTGTGAACCCGAGGCAGAATATGCACGCGACTGGACTCAGCATCTCATGATCATACCAATGTCGATCTTCTGGCTTCCACTGTTCTTTGGGACCTTGAAATCTTGTTCGCCCCTACTCGGTCTACAAGCGGTGTATGAGTAAGTTTGTGCCAATTCGCGCGTTCATGTAGCAGGAGGTCCGCCGCCAAGCACCTGAATTTGGGGACAGTCACTATCTATTTCCCCGGGTAGGCTTCCGTTACCTATCTACTTGCAAGCTATGGGTCTTGCAGGCTATCCGATAAGTCCAAACCCCGAGATCTGTTCGAGAAGGCGGCGTTTCGGATGTTAATTGCGAGACCAAGTCCCTTGACGAGATTGTGTACGCCAGCCGTACTTCCGCTTTACAAAGCATCGACGATCAGGGCCCTGCAGATTCCGCGACTCAGTATCGAGTACGATTACTCGAGCACAGGCCTGATGACTTGACCATGACGACGCCGAAGGGCCGAGATCTTGACAGCCAAGACTAGAACATATCTATGGCGTCAGCAGAAGGTACATAGCTATATGAAGAGCTTGCGGCCAGTGAGCTGTATTCACAACGCAATTACCATCGGCCTGTGCATTAAGCTCTGGTTCAACCCACGCGAAGACTCAAATTTTACTTCGCTGGTGGCCCCGCAATTCATCCAAAGCGGAAAGGATAATCTCAGGGGACTGCGAGCAGACACGGACAGTATTCCTGGTGTTGAGGGACGTCTACCATTAGTCAAATCTCTCACCCGGAGAGTCGACGATCGGAACACCACCGGAAAGGTGTTCAGCTCATGCAGCCAGTACGGCCGGAATCTATCAACATTCTGGTACAGGCAGAAATGAACGGAAATCACGGGTCAAATATGAGTCGATCTCATCAGACATTACGAGAGTAATCTATGTCTACATTTTCGGACCTTACAGTTCAACCTTAGGCCGAGATACCCAAGCCTAGGAAGCTTTGCAACAAAGACTTCGATCAAGCAATGCAAGATTCCCCCATAATTCGTCCCGTTGACGTGATTCGAGGAGCACAACAGCAAGACCCAGTCCCCCAACATAAGGACCCTTGAATTCATCTCGGCGGTAATATTCGTGAGGCAATCCTCTTGTTTTCTGATAAGTCTTACTCTATTAGAAATCATCACTCTTTGGTGACAGCGTCAGGAGTCCGTAAAGGAGTGCATCAAGGATGACAAGTGCCAACTTCATTTCAATACGGATATCTTAGCTTGGATTCCCGTTGGACTGGGGAGTGACTTTTTGTTCACCGGACAATTTTCTTGCTACGATTCTACTCCCGAATTTAGCAATTGCCATCCTGCTTAAGCCGTCGCCATTGTCAAAGTTTCATTGTTCATTTTCCCTGCGGGTGATACCCGCCGGAGGCTTCAATTACCGCTGAAAGCCATAACGTCCGACATGAACGCCGAGATCAACGCTCCGATCAGTGGCGCATCTGAGCAAGAACAACACACAACTTTTGACATCGATTGGCATGATGCCGTTACGCATAGCCTCTCATCCACGTCTTCGGCGACTGAAAGATATAGGCCAACTTGTGTGCCGACTTGTGTATTGCCAATGCTCCCTGTTTGTCATGATGGCTCCGTCAAAACTCGCCGTAACGAAGAGCTAGAATTAGGCAATGCCTTAGACATTCGAATGGCCGGATGATTATTGGAAGTGCATGCTTCCCACTATCCTACTAGGCATTGACCTGAACACACAAGTAACAACATTCCTGCCCTGACACCTTTTCGCATAGCCCAATGCTGCAGTAGATTCTTTCCTTTCGAACAAAGTCGCATGCGTGTGCAAAATGCCTCACTCCACCGTTGACAGCTCTCTAAGGCCTGACGGCACCTGTACCAACAGCTTTGACTACATCGTTGTCGGTGCTGGCATAGCTGGCTCTGCCTTGGCTTCACGACTTCATCAACGCCATCCTCATCGCTCAGTTCTCCTCATTGAAGCCGGCAAGACTCCCAATGACAACCCTCTTGTGCCTCAGCCCCTAGTGGCTCCTATGCTGCGTGGGGGTGAGCTGGACTGGAAATACGAGAGTACACCACAAGAGCATCTTGACGGTCGTCGCATCTACGAAGCCGCTGGTAAGGCGCTGGGTGGAGGATCTGTGATCAATTATGGTGAGGAGGAATTTGAATCTCTGCTCACACTCTACTTAATTCATTTACATTCAACCAGGCTTGTGGACTCGCGGTGACCGTAAAGACTACGACACCTGGGCTGAAAAATCCGGCGACCCCAAATGGAGCTATGACGGCTTGCTTCCTTATTTCCGCAGGTCGGAGTCGCATTATGATCCCAGTCTCGAAGCTGAGCAACATGGCCTCGAGGGTCCGGTACCACTAGTCTCAACGGCCTCTACTAAACGTGACTATCCGTTGAGAGACCTGCTTCAGGAGGCTTGGTCATCGGCCGGCGTTGAAAAGATTACCAATGCGAATTCTGGATCTCCACTCGGAGTTGGAGATGCGATCGAGTGTCGTGCCAATCGTGCAAGAATCATATCAACGAATGTGTATCCATTAAAGGGAGTACAAATATATACAGAGACGCTTGTGAAGCGAGTTATACTCGAAGAGCAAAATGGCCGACAAGTTGCAACTGGCATCGAAACCAGCGACGGGAGGATCGTGAAGGCTGAACGTGAGGTGATACTGTCGGCCGGAGCGCTCCATACGCCAAAGGTCCTCCTACTGTCCGGCGTCGGCCCTTTGAAGGAATTAGAACGCCACGGCATCCCGCAGAAAGTCGACTTGCCAGAAGTAGGACGCAATCTCTTCGGTCACCTGAACGTAAAACAATTCTGGAAACTGCGACACCCAGAGCTCGGCGGCGCTGTAGGCGCGGAGAAGTGGACGAATCCCGAATACAAGGGAGCAAACCCACTCGACTTCATCGTCTGTCAATCGGCACCAAAGGAAGGCTTGAAGACCGCCTTGGCAGTCGACGAAGCTGGTATCACTGACGAGCATCCGCTATTGAGAACGCCACGCTGCCATATCGAGACTTTTGTCCAATATGCCGCTGTGAATAAGGAGAATCCTGCGTTGAAACCGGACGGTACTCATATCCAATCTGTCGTTCTCACAATGCTGCCTACCTCGCGAGGCTCCGTTACGCTCAAATCTTGGGATGCCAACGACATGCCAGTTGTTGATACGAACTCTTATGCGACCGAGGCAGACAGGTATAATATGCGAGAGGGGCTGAGGAAGATTTTCATCAGGTCTTCCTAGACACACCTGCTGGCCAAGAGATGGTTGTCGAGGAGACAATGGCAAAGGAGCTCTTGCCATTGAACGCGACCTCCAGTGATGACGAGCTAGACAAGAGGGTGAGGCAGACTGCACAGTAAGTGATCTCTTTCAACTAAGTCAAAGGCGCACAACAGTACTAATGGGGTGTTGTTTCTCAGGTCTACATCCCACCCAGCGGGCACAGCAGCGATGGGAACGGTGGTGGATGGCAATCTCAAGGTGATTGGAGTAGAGGGTCTGAGGGTCTGTGATGCTAGTATCTTCCCTGCACCGGTGGCGGCACATCCGATGGCTGCGCTTTATGCTATTGCTGAGCAGGCTGCGGAGCTGATTGATTGAGTTGTTTACCTTAAGTTTGTATTGTAAGGTAGTTTTAGAGTATGGATAACTTGATACGGTGGTATAAGCAGCCATCAGAGCAGTTTAGTATCTTTGATCATGAATCACTAATTCAAAATGTGTCTTGTTCATGCTCGTAGAAGTCTGGACGTTACAATCAATATATCCTGCGTTAGGACCAAATTTGCTATCTTTCGTAGCACCGCCATTGAATTGTCCACGAAAATTCATTCAGCGGAGATCTCAGGGAAAGTAGAAACCTTAGAGAAGTCCATGCTTCCGATTTTGCCTGTCGTCGACTGCAGAACAGGAGTCAAAAACAACTTATCAGGTACCAAGTCTTTCAAACGCATCGATCAATCTAATTTACAGCTACTTATGTACTCATCCCAATGATTCCCTAGAAGTATCCCGCCAAAGCGCCTCCGACACCACCACCCCATCATCCGAAAATGGATGCGTCTTAGGCAACGAATCAACCTGCACAGTAACCTTCCCCAAATGCTTCTGATCCCACTACTCAAACAAAAAAAATCAGCACACCATACTACACACCCCAGGTCAAAAAGACAAGAAAGGAAAAAAGCCTCACCATCCACTGATACGCCTCTCTCAACTCCTCAAAAGCAAAAACCTTCTCATCCACAACCGGCCGAATCCCACTCGCATCAACAGCCGCATTCATCTCTTCAAACTGCTGTCGACTACCAGCCAACACACCTCTCGTAGTACACACATTACTAAGACATTCGATAAAACTAGGCTGATTACCCTTCGAAAAACCGCCCATAAAGCCAATGATACTTATCACGCCATCCATCTTGATAGCCTTGAAAGACTGCGCCAGCGTATTCGGGCCTCCGATTTCGAGAATATGCTGCACGCCGAGATTATCGGGAGTGAGCGACCTAGCAGTCTCGCCCCAATTAGGATCTTCTTTATAATTGATAACATGGTCGGCGCCCAAGCTCTTGAGAACCTCAGCCTTGGCGCTACTGCTCGTGGTAGCGATGACACGGGCGCCTGCAGCTTTGGCGAACTGGAGATATACGAATAAGCTCTCAGCAAAGACATTCCCATCACACATCTAACATGGAAAAAAGGGCGCGCCCAATCACACATACCTGCACCGCAAAAACACTCACCCCGCCCGTCCCCTGCGTCAAAACCGTATCCCCAGGCCTCAAC
>JASZXT010000211.1:0-39392 GCA_035521555.1 Lecanoromycetidae sp. Uapishka_2
CACAACCCTCGTAACGCGCCCCGCCCTCAACGCCTCCATAACCCTCTCACCCTGCCCCTTCCTCCTCGCCTCCTCTCTAGCAAAGAACTCCCGATCGCGATCTTCATCGCTGTCATCATCGCTATCATGCACAAATTCGCGACTTTTAATCTTCATCCTTTTCTCCGAATCCGCCAATTCTTTCGCTTTACGTCTAGCCTCTCGCGTCTCGTCATCGAGACCGCCTTCGCCATCGGAAGAAACAACGTGGCGTTTCCTCCGCTTCTTCTTGAGTTCGTCGAGGGCAGATTTATGCGGATTGGGTTTAATGGTTGGGCCGCCAGCTGGGAAGAGGAATTCTTCTTCCATATTGGTATCGGAGAGGATACCGTCGCCTTCGCTGTCGTCGTCGTATTCGGCGCGTTTTGGTTTGTCGGTGGGTTTACGGCGGAGTAAGTCTTCCGCAGTCATGGGATCGTCTTCGCCATATTCGAAGATGGGGTTCATGCGATGTTGTTCTATTATGTCGTGCGTGTGGCGGAGTTGGGCGGAGGTGAGGGAGGAAGGTATGATCCACGAGGCGTCAGGTTCGTCGTCTATACCTAGACGTTCGAAGCCGGAGAGGGTCATGAGGAGGCGGAGTTTGGCGTCTTTGAAGACTGCGGTGCGGATGGAATCGGTGGTTGGGGTTATGACGATGGATGGGGCTTTGGAGGTAATGTCTGCTTGTTGGGGGTTTTCTGAGGGATTGGATCTTTCGGCTTGGAGTTTTCGTGCTTCTGCTTCTGCTTCCCAGGATTGGCGCTCGTTGGCGGCGGACGCGAGGGTTTGGGACACCCAGTCGATGAGCTCGATCTTATCGTCGTAGAGGACAGCTACAGCAACGCCGATTTGTTCCTCAAGTGTCATCGAGCCTCGGACTTCTAACGTCGCTGGAGCTCTGGGCTTTGATGAGATGGTTTGCTTCTCGTAGCCGTACTCCAAGTAGAACGTGGTGGAACTGATTTTGCTGAAAAGCAATTCTATGGCAAGTTCTGGTCTTTGGTCGAATTTTTTGAATAACCTTTTCAGTGTTTGCCTTACCAACTCGTCCCATTCTCGATACATAAGACCTTTTGAGTCGAGACCTTCGGGACCTTTGATCATTTTATTGAAGAGAGCGATGATGTCCAGCCGGAATAACATGACGCTAAGGTCTTGCTTGAAAGCTACACGGTAGAAGAAGCGATGAGCGCGCTTCAACTGCTCTGTGTCCAGGTCGTTGTAATACTTGGTGAAAGATACGAAGGTGTCGACACAATGCTGGCTCATGAATTTTGCCGAGAACCGAGTAAAATCGAATCTCCGTTCCCTTGAGACACGCTCGGCTTCGACAACATCTTCCATCTCAGAGGCTTGGTCTTCGTCCTCTTCATTATTCTCGCCGCGTTGCTTTGTAGCGGTCTTTTTCGACTTTCGGGCTCGTCGCCGTGATCGCACCTGGAGGTCGACATTCTCTCGAGAGTATCGTTCCAGGATCCGTAAGAAAACGTGTGATAATTCAGTACATGAATTCAGGTAGCCGAAACCTTGATCTTTATAGCCTCGGAGAATAGCGATGATTCGATCATGGGTAGATTCTTCGTAGAATATCCGGTTCTGAATGTTTTCTGCTATCTCCTGATCGTCCTCGATTGGCGATTCTGCCATATCTTGGACTATGAGTAAAATTTGAGTAAAGCACCGCATTCCGGCTTGCACTTCTCGCCATGACTTCATGTCTAGGCTTTCTTGCATGAAGCGGTTGAGAAGGATGAACGATTCCTGGTTCAAGACACTCGCTATCAAAGCAAAGCTGTCAGCCTCAAACGTTTCTGCGATCTTCTTGTCTTTTTGCTTCTTCTCGGCTTCCTTTTTATTCTTTCGACGAACACGTTCAGCCTCCAGGAACCACGAGACAAGGTAGAAGAATTGCTGTTTGTGTGCTTCCAGCACACGTTCTGCTTCTCGCTCGATCGCCCTTCGAATGTGGTTAAACAATGGATTGAAGCTGGAGTCTAGAAACTCTTCCACAAAAGCCCGTAAATGCGTGTTCGCAGACTCTGTAAGCGCTACTGGCATATCGAATCGATCATATGCGGGCTCCTCATTTTTTATTTTCTGCTTAGGCTTGTTCCACTTTTTGGACTGGTCCATCTTGGAAAGGGTCTTCTGTCCATTCTTCAGGGCATCTTGCCCGGTGACTGTTGAATAACCATGATCGTCACGCATTACCCGAATCATCGTCCCAAACCTGTTATGCCTAGTAGGAGCGGTCTTGGCGTAGCCTCGGTGCATGTTTGCTTCCTGTGCTAAGAGAGATTTCAATTCATCATTGTTCTTTGACCGCAACTGCTGTTTATCCATAAACAATTTCTCAATATCCACGCCTTTAACTAGATGGAAGAGAACCTCCATTATCACAGTGTCTTGAGTGTTAAAGTCCTCCCCCATATTCGAAGATATTGTGAGGAGCAATGCGAGTACGTCTTGGCCATGGAAGGCTTCGATTGTGGCAGATCTTGAAGTTTCCCCCTCTTTTCCATCGTTGGGCAGGTTCTGCGGGGGTGCGATCATAGATACGTTTCTGAAGAAATACAGTAGGAGTTTGATGATGCCTTCGTCTCGAGTACCTCGCTCACCCATTGGTAAAGCCATTGAAGGGAGACCGATGCGTACGGCTGTTCTCAGGATCCTGTTGGATTCATGTTCGAGTATTGCACGCTTGTACGATGTCTGCGCCAGCTGAAGGTACGGGACGTGACGATGGTGATTCACCGTCATCTGTAGGTCGCTTTTTTCGATGGGCCATGTCAGAGGCACAAGTAATTCCAAGCACGCCAAGGCGACCTTGGACTTGACTCTGTCTTCCGTCGCTGACTCCGGCCATGCTGCCAGTATCTCCAAAAGATCCCCACTAGCCAGGTTCGCTTCTGCCAAACATCTCGCAACATCCAGTCGATTCGCTTTCTCGTCATACAACTTCAGCCATTTCTTGAGATCCTTGAGACACGCCAATGCGTCGTCTCCCAATACGTAGCGCCCATCTTCATCAGCGCCCGTCCCACCAAGCTATTCCTTCATCAGTTTTGGCATGTTGACTGGCGGATTGGACATACGGCAGAGACAAGACTGTAGACGTACGCCCGGACCTCCGGGTCGACTGGGCTGTTGGCAACTTCCTCCAGCTTCAGCTGCTCCATCTTCCCATTGATGTGAATCACGAATTGCCTTGAACATTTGACATATCGCCCAATTTGACGCGACATGGACGCGACTGGCGCTAGAGAGGTATAAAAGCCGATATCTCCGCTCTAGCCGAGGCTTAAGTTCGAGCTACTCCAACGTCACAAATGGCCTCAACCTGCTTGCTGTTCAAAACATCTTGAGTATATACTGAAGCTTCGAAAGTTTCAGCTATTAGTATCTGTATACCAATCATGACTTCGCTTTTATCTGCAGGACGACAGATCGCAAACGTGGCTGGCAATGCCAGTCGACGCTCCTTGAGCACCAGTGCCAGACTTGCGGCCGCAGTGGAGGTCAAAAGACTGGGAGTTATAGGCGCTGGACAGATGGTAGGCACAACTAGCGACACGAAAAGCTATACACTTGGTGGATACCGCTGATTCAAGGAGATCAGGGTTTAGGCATAGCCCTGGTAGCGGCACAAAAAGCCCAGGTACCTGTTACCTTGGTAGACAGCTCACAAGCTTCTCTAGATAAGGGCATGAAATTTGCAGGTATCCTAGAATATTGTCCACCTAATTGGCTGTTCGGGGCTGACATTGGCGCCCAGACAAGCTTTTGGCGAAGGATGTTTCCAAGCAACGCATCTCTCAATCCGAAGCCGACTCTGCCCGATCGCTCCTCTCTCCTACTACTAATATCGATGACCTTTCAGATGCAGATTTCGTCATCGAAGCCGTTCCTGAAATACCATCTTTAAAAAGTGAAATTTTCTCGCAACTGGCGAAGATCGCTCCTGCCCATGCCATTCTCGCTACCAATACTTCATCTATTTCCATCACCAAAATCGCTGCGGCAACCACACCTCAGAACAACCCTACAGATCTTTCTGTGGCTTCAAGAGTCGTCAGCACGCACTTTATGAACCCAGTACCCGTACAAAAAGGGGTTGAGATCATTAGTGGACTACAAACCTCACAGGATACGCTCGACACAGCCATTGAATTTTGTAAACGCATGGGCAAGGTACCGTCCCAATCAGCGGACTCACCAGGGTTCTTAGCGAACAGAATTCTAATGCCTTACATCAACGAAGCAATTATCTGCCTGGAGACGGGAGTTGGCGCAAAAGAGGATATCGATAATATAATGAAGAATGGGACAAACGTGCCCATGGGTCCCTTACAGCTGGCAGACTTCATTGGGATCGATACATGCTTGGCGATAATGAAAGTGCTGCATGAAGAGACAGGAGACACAAAATACAGGCCGGCTGTGCTGTTAAGAAAGATGGTAGATGCTGGATGGGTGGGGAAGAAATGCGGCAAAGGCTTCTACGATTATTGAGTGCTGAATGGATGGTCCTCGCTGAGACTCGGCAACGTGCATGTTACTATAACGGAAAGCAGCATGTATGCGCACGGTTCCGGGCCCTTTACAGCCGTTGGTAGGTGAATCAGCCAGATCTGCTGCCCTGAAACGTGCATTTCATACTCGCTGTCGATTCATCAAATACGCACAGACAATGGACTCGAATATCAAGGATTAGCAATGACGTCAACGAGGAACAATTTGCGTCTTATTCGTCCACAATCACGGGTATGAGCAGAGAGCCAGTCGATCTTGTTAGTATTTGTCAGCTTTATCAATTTTGGTTGTCTGAGCCGTTCCATGGGGAAATTTCGTCGTTGCTGTCTGAATCATGTTGAAAACTCAGGAGGGAAAAGGTACATGTGGCTTTTTTTGGACACCACTGCGTTCTCGTTTTGCATGAAGTCTTTGCCTAGCGCAATGCAGCCATTCAACGTGTATGCGCACTGGGTACAGGAGAACCACACTTGCCTTGCTATCCATTGATTGCTCCTGCCCTAGTCAATGCAGCGATGAAGGACTCGACGTGTGAGTAGAACGGATCTGTTGAAGACCGAAACCGAGGGTATCTGCCACCATGATCAATTTACATACAAAAATGACTCTAGAGCATTGATAGCACCGAATCTCTGATCATCTGAGTATGCAATGGCTTCAGCGAACTCGTCACTGCAGCCCTTGTTTAGCATCAATGATGATTACTCTTTTGATAATCTACATCTAAAATCGTGTACATGGGATCATACTCAAGTCAATTGTTCCTGGGTCTGTCACAACCGGACTGCCTTATTCGATCCTCGAGCGCCAACGAACTTGGTAACCTGCTGGTATTGGGAAACCTATTGTGCTTTTCTTTCCAGCCTATCATCAGACAGTCCCATGTTGGCGTCTTTCTCCGCTGAGTTCGAGGACACATTTGAACCCCTAGGTTTGGGTCTTGGCAACGGATCTTGTAGCGATCCTCTGGACGTCAGGAACAGTCTGGCTGATTGTGCTACAACAATATACCGTGATATTCACGCATTCACGAACGATGAACATTACACGCCATTATCTTGCAGTCAATCATTCCTTGATAGAAGTACATTGGAACAGTGTGTGAGCGAGCTATGCGCACCAAGGACCTTGGACCCAGATATTGGAGGTGTAGGCGTAGGTAATGCTCTAATCCGTGTCTCCGTTTATTTCTTAACGTCTCCTGTGCAGGTGTATATTTCTCTTATCATGCAAAGCACTATAGCGATCCTAGCAGCCAGCGCTATACTATACCAGACAACATGGCCGTACGGACGCAGAGAAGGGCGAGATGAGCATATCCAGGCGGTAACGACTGCCAGCATCGAATTCCAGAAAAACCAATGCTATTTCTCTGGTGCAATCCAGATCGCCACTCTCGTCTTTGCCATTAGACAGGTCATTTTCGATTCGCCCGAGGAATTCGATGTTTTCGATGTCGACTTTCTCTGTACCCTGTCAACAAATGGCTTCATTCCCATCGTGTTCACCTTGACGTCAATAAGTAAATACGGACGACAGTCATGGTACATAGTCTTGCTGTCATTGACCGTCTTTAGCCTATCAACTGCATCAATCTCTATCTCCACAAATCTTTGGGGGCCCTCTGTTCCTTGGGCTTTCATCAGCCATTTGTCCGATTATGGCGACCCCACTGATCCAACGAACGGCCATGCTTGTGGCACTAACAAGGAAGCAACTTTACTCAAAGCTTGGTGTGGCAAGCAGGGGGCTTTAGGATCCTCAATCGTTGATAGGTCAGCGGTAAGCTCCTGGATTTGGCTCCTCTGGGTCCACAGCTTTTTGTGGATGATCTACTGCGTTTGCAGAATAACTTTCCTCCAACCACCTTCAGGCTCAAAGCGAGCGAGGATCAGAGCCAGCTTTGAGCGATTCCTGAATTTGCTACCCGCTAGGCTGCTCTTTTCAAGCCGCTCGAGAAGTCGAGCTTGGGCAAGCTTGTTCATAGCCACCTGGGGCGCTTCATTCGGGTTTCAGTTCTACCTCTACAGCTTGGTCTTTCGCCGATCAGCGGTAAGCACTGATTGGACATTTGGTCAGATTGTTGCCATCACAGCCTGGGCACCTTGCCTTGTCGAGTTTGTCAACATCGAGATCAGTGCGTATTCTCCTTTTCATTTCCTTTCTCTCCTTTACCTTCCTTTTTAATCATATGGCTAAAACACCGGTACAGATGGCATAGTCAAGGGCACTCTGTACAAATTGCCTGCTCCCTTCAGACTCACCGCCCATGAGCACACCTCTCCACACGCCTCACCCTCTCCCTCACCAAAGCCTAGACAGAGCGTGGACGAGATTCCGCTTCTTAACGTCGAAGGAAAGCAGCGAAAAGCGGAGACTTGGGCGGATACTGAACATCATGAATATGTTGGTATCGAGATTCAGAGGATGGATACTGTGTGACTGTTTGATTGTTTTCATGGTATTCGTGGATAACATTCATTTTGTGTTGTGGCCGCACTTCATAGCCCCGAATGGGGCGCCGCTACGTTTTCGTAGCTACGCCAGTCATTGCATTATTTCCATACGGTGGAGTTCTGGATTGAGGGTATCAAGTCAGAGTATTAGCTCTTGAATCGAAGCATTTCTACTAATCATGCTGGAGAATTGTGGACATCAGTCAACTCAAGGCTTTACGAATGTAGTAAGATGACGACTTTACAGTCCGGAAGCCCAGTGCTTTCCCCATACGCGTAACGTCAACTGAGAAAATGAATACCATTGTTGCCCTTATATCTGTCTTTTTTGATCAGCCTCTAGCGCACATATCTAAGTGGAACTCTATGAGACTTGTTGGAAAACATTGATGGTAATATAACAGATCCTATTGTCCAGGAATACTCCACTTTCGGCAATCTCAATAAACACATGCGACTCATAGAAGATGGAACCGATCTGCGATGGCCATAGCTACGAATCGAGTTCATAATCCAGCTTACATTCCTAAAAAAATGATTCCTTGCATTGCTGAACGCTACAAATTTCATCTCATGATCACGCGAGTACATCTATCTCGCGTCTACTAACCGCATTTACTACAAACTCCATTCACCACAATCAGAGTATCCACCGCTCTACGTTACTTCACCGAGTAAAACCGCACAAAAGCATTAGGATACACATCTTGCAATTGCCACAATCATGCATCCTCACCATGGCAGTGCTTGACAAGATGTCGGCCTAAAGATATCCTGACTCCCTAAAACGACAGTACATCTCTTTGACGAAGTACTCCGATCAATCACCAGCAGATAAAATGGTATTGTCTCACTTACATCGCGGAAACTCGCCAACAGAAGCGGCTACCACCAGGATCCAACGATAAAAGCCCCGCACAGCAGAGCAGATATGCTGTAACCTGCATTAGCGAGCGGAGATCATTAGGGAATTCTGCGCATGAGCTGCAGGGGCGTGAGTAGCACCGTTAATCCTGTCTTGTGTTTTAGCAGTTGCACGAGAGATGTTGAATGGCTGAGGATGAGGGAGACCATTCCTGTCGGATGGGGATCATGAATGGGCAACTACGGAGGTACAAGTAGACAGTGTACAATTGAGGCACAGAGTTGATTAGTAAGCATCGCCAGCAAATTGAAACACCGTTTCGGTCAGCGAGAGCATCTGCGACTAAGTAGCCGAGGTCCATCAAGGCTCCCCTATCCTATCATGCACGTTTGAAACGCGCTCAGCCTTCAGCTTACTGGCGTCGTTGCGCCCCATTTACACGTGGGCAAATGTGCTGCAAATTGATAGAGGTTGCCAATGTACAATGCGGTAGTTTAACGCCCCGATGTTTCTAGGCACCGATCCCACCCTCATTTTGTCTTTTTGAGAGTGAGAGAGGGGGTAGGATCGGTGCCCGGATTGGCCAATTACAATCTCGAAGCCTTACCTCGTTTTCGGAGCGCTGATAAGACATGGACACGCTCAAATACAGGATTTAGAGTTCTGCTCCTATTGACGCTACTTTATGGCTTGTATCATCTTGGGGACTTGGGGGTTGATGTATGAGACAAGCCGCAGAGATCCATCTTTGATAGTGCAGCCAATGTACGTTTGTAAACCGCGTTCCGATGATAGATGCTGGGAAGTGCTTCGACGCGCCATTAGCAATCTGGTAAAACACCTTGATTGATCGTGCTGACTCACAACAATGTCCTCATTGCCCTCTCATACTGGAGAAATGAGCGCTGTCCATGTCCATGTTTTCTCATGTATATCCCAAGCGCTTTCATGACGACGAGATCTGTTCGCGCATAATGCCGGACGGGGAGGTATATCTTTGGCACTGGTAGTGGGTCACCAGGTCTGATCTCGAAATTGTAGAGAATACCTGCAGTGCGGTGAGTGTTAGGAGGCAGTTCGTCCGTCTCCGAGCATTCTGCTCCGAATAGAAGACGCCATAGTATCAACAGCTTTTCAAATCCTGAGTGTGACTCTGGCGTCGTAAGGCGGCCCGCTAAACTCATGACTGTTCTGACTGAGGCAAAGCTTGTGGACCGAGACCGAGCATAGACTTTTAGCCGAGACTGCAGAGGCTCTACGCAGTCAATGGCGAGCATCTCGACCTCAAGTGCCGCATTCGAAGGAGCTGAGCCGATGTAGTCGTAAAACATAGAAAAGGCACGAAGATCTTGTGGAGAAGTCTTGGGTAGGCTGGTGATAGCCGATGCTAGAGTGTGAATCCTAGATTGACCACATTTTTTGGCCCTGAAAGCAGGGAAATAATAGGCTTTGACGGTGGTTCCGCTCCCATCTAGGTCGAAAGCCGCGAAAAACTGTGACCTGTGGGTTTCGCCATCTGGAATGGGAGATTTGCCATAGACTACAAATTCTCTCTCTAGATGTTCGAACCAGCACAAATCGATGTGAGGTAAAAGCATGGCAAGTCGTTGGAAGAGGTGAGCTCCAGCATATTCGTTCAAGACATGGTCCAAGCTTTCAGTGTCATGAGCGACGGGTTCTATGGAGTACCTGATTCTTGGTTGCTGTCTCTCAAAGCCAAAATCCCAGCTGAATTCCAAAGGTGTGCCGTCATCGGTCATAAAGCTGGGCCGTTTCCCAGATGAATTATGCGCTTTGGGCGAGGGCCCAAGCTCTGTTACCACGGTTGTATTGAAGAACGTAAGGCTTTGCTGCTGATCTTTGATTGAGTAGCCAGCATGGTCTAAAAGGACTGCTAAACAAAGACCTGCCGTGTTCCACCAATAATCGTTGTCACGCTGCTTTTGTGAGGAGTCACTGTTAGCAGATTCCCACGTGTCGGGTTTCGCTGTCTTGGGCCGCCCCTCTGTCATTGACGACTGTGAGCACCGAGACAGCCTTGGCAGATTCCATCTCCTCAGAGGAAAAAAGATCTCGAATATTCCTGATAAAAGCACCATCTTGAAGTGTTGTTGGAGCAAATTATACACTCTGCAAGGGAGCACAAAGAATGACGCCTAAGGAGATAGATTTCTAGTCGATCATGCTTTCAGGAAACGCGAAGAAATGGAAGGGCTTCTAGCATAAGGCTAAAACGTATGAAAGCGAAGACGATACTATGCCTTGGCCATGTGTGCTTCAAAGAAAATTCTCTGAGTCCCGCTCAGAAAGTTCATGAGCTCGATAGTTTATCCTAGGCTACCAGCTTCGGCTCCGTTAGATGAGTTTTTGGAATGTTTCACATTAGGCATACACAAAGCCCAACGGGAGCGTGTACTCGTATGGCTTATAATTAGTAGTCGACGATCCTCTACGGGTCAGGAGCTACGTAGCGAGTGTTCCCTCGCCATGATGGACTTATCAAAGCACGAACACCTGAGTCGAGTATGTTTCGAGGATTGTGTGAGGGTCACTCAACAACTCCTAGAGAACTAGAGCCTTGAGCCTTTGAGATAAGCCGCATTGGGCATGACCTCCGGCCTTCGTTTAAGGCGCATATCAGGAGGCCTCTTTCATTTAATAAGACAACGTTGAACCCTGTATGCCCAAACATGAGTGTGTACGTATGGCTGTTGATACCTGTGGATTGAGACAGAGGGTTCGAGGGTAGGATTGACGTCGGCTGTTACTAGTACTACAGCCCACTAACCTTTTCAGGCCGCTTCTTCGTGCCGCTAGCGTGCTCGGCGTGCACATCCGCAGCTCTCAGCTCGTTATCTCTGCTTATGAGGCCAGCGCATGCAATGCACCATAAAAATGATAGGTGCTATAAAAAGCCAGGGAGCCAATCAAAAGAAGTGCTGAGCGAGGCATGGCTGCTAAGCTGACATTCTACATGCATGTAAGATACTCGCTGAACGGACCCCACCTCAGCTGCTGCAATATTACCAGCTCCTGCAGAACGTATGCTTTGGTACCAACGGCAGCTGCCTAAATAGATAAGCACGGATTGCATGCATGAAGCCTTGGTCGCTTTCCTGGTTTGCGGATGGCATATCGGACCACTCGCCTTGTATTCGTCTCAATCAGCCAGCTTACTTCGTTAGGTTGACTCAATTCGAACTCAGAGGCCACAGAGTCATCAAGTCAGTCCAGTATCGACATCACATTGTCAACAATTCTTTTGGACTGGGGTAGCCGTTCGTTACGCATACCTAATCATTAGACAACGGCCAGGCTGAGCAAGGCCTTGATTGGCTCGGACAAAGAGGCAATTGCAGTGTACATTTCACAGTCCCAAACCCGACGCTAATGCATCATGATCGTATGCAGCTGCAGGTTGATCCACCCCACGGGAATTCAAAGAACCATGTTTTGAAAAATTGGTCCTATGCAGGATAATGTTTACGCATGCTGCAATTTAGCCTTGGTACCTATTCAAAATGACAGCTGTCCGCCAGACTTCATCAAGATCCCCTCAAGATGGCGATATCCTTCCCTCGGTTTTGGATCTCAGATATCCTCGTCTAAGTGGGAGTTCGAGTGAAAGGATTCGAAATCATTACATCTCCACCTTTCATTACGATGTATGCGCTGACCAGATCACTCATCGTCTTGAGCGTTATTTTTCCTTCATTGGCCTGCTTAGCGGTAGCTCTCCGCATCCAAGCACGATGGATCAAGCAGCGCAAGCTCACTGCATCCGACTACTGGATCTTTGTCACTCTAGTAAGTCATCTCAAGTATATCTGCCTTGGATATCGAAAATGCTAATACTTTGATTCAGGTCTCAGCAATCGGTTAGTCATGTTTCTTCAGATTATCTCACATCTATTAGGACCTTAGTGGGGATCGCGGGACTGGTACGAAGGTCACGATGATCATAGTACATGTCTAACGACGCAAGACCTATCCCAAGAAGCAACGCTGACTCCGCGATCATTTAGGCCAAGGCATTTTGAGCATTGTTGGTGCTTCAGAAGGGGGTCTTGGGGCACCTTTAAGCACCTTGTCGCCTTCCGTCTCCGAACTTTTCATGAAGGTAGGCAAAAAGACTGGGCCTGCAACTTTCTGGTGTTGATGCTACACAGGTCTTATTCGGTAGCCAATTCTTTCTGATCTCGTCAATCGTATTCGTCAAGGTTTCAATTATATTGTTCTATAGAGAGATATTCATCACCAAGAGTTTTCGACTTGCGGCCAACTTTGCCCTTGCCATGCTTGCAGCCACTTGGGTGGCACTCTTTTTCGTCACCATCTTCCAAGATAAACCAATCTCGAGAAATTGGACCGACCAAGGCACAACAATCGACTTTACTGTATTGTATATCTTCGAAGCTGCGATTGAGGTCGCTTATGACCTCATCGTCCTGTTCTTTCCTCTTCCAATGATTCGAGGTTTACAGATGAGCACAAAGAGAAAATGGCAACTGGCTAGCATCTTTTGGCTAGGAGGTTTGTGAGTTGTACTGATGCGTGGTCTGCCTCGTTCTCTGACTAATGATGCCTTTTCTCGCCTGTAGCTGCGTAATATCCTCGATAGTTCGATTGGGCTATTGCATTGAATTCTTCAAGCAGTATAGAGTCGAGGATGACGACTTTTCGGGTAAGCCACAAATTCTTTGATGTCATTAAGACGAATATATACTCAACCTTGTTAGGTACGGTCGTCAATATGATCATATGGGCAACAATTGGACCCAGTACCCAAGTCATCGCCGCATGCCTCCCTACTCTAGGAGCTCTATTCAAAGAGCGGCACACAGCTCCCTCTACCACCACCAACACGCTTCGCCAGCTTGAACATGGACACATCTCTAGAGCAACGAAACGTGCGCGTCATGAGTCCATCTCTTCCGAAGAGGTTGATGGAAAGGACATAGCCATGGGTGCAACGCCTTTCTGATGCTGTGAAACACAGTATTTCCAGATAATGGCGACTTGAATCTATTTGCCTGGATCATGTTGGGTAGTGGGAAGTTTCCAAGAATCAATATTAGATGTCGCAAAACATCATCGCCTCAAAAAAGTAGTCAGATATGTCTAACAGTTGAATCTGGAAGTCAATCGGTCTGCACTCGCTGCGTAGTTGTACCTATATGTTTGGTTGGCCATAACCTCTAGGGAATCGTGGTTTTCAAAACCGCTGGTGTATCACAGATAAGGCTGTGGCAAATTTGTCTCAGCTATACTAGTAGAGTATCTACAAATCCCTCCACCTGAAAGCTCATGTTGTCCCAAACCTCGTATTATTATGACATCATTGATATCCCAGTCGCGGTGTCCATATACTGGTGCCTGAAACGAGTGCTCCACCGAAATTGGGGCTGTAAAGTGGGGTGGTTTGTGTCACTTTATTGGAGACCTGCATATGCACGTAAGCCATTACACAGCCGCAACGGATATTGTACAGCTTGCGAAAGAGAAAATCAGTTGAGTAACCGAATCCTGACGGACTTGGCATCCGTTCGAAATGAAGCTTCACACCTTCATTCGACAATATTGAACTTGTACCTGAAGCCGACCAATATTGTTCACGTTACTGGCTGGTGAGATGGATTCCGATGGCCTACATCAACCGGAGGTGGCTTTGCAGAAACAACTCCGTCCTATACAATGTGCAAAGAGAGTCAAAGTGGTTGATGGCAACGTCTGGTAAGTCCATGAAAGGCTGTACATCAACATCATTCTTATGTAATTGAATCTAGGGAGTGGTCTGGAGCCGCAGCGGCCAAGTCACCCATCCAACCGATGTCGAATCTTGGGACGGGATTCATGTAATAGAAAGATGCATCGAACTATACGCGTATTGCTGATACCGTTGAAACTACAGAGAATACAATCCTCCCAATTTTCTCATTGAAGCTCATAAGAAAGCTCTAGAGAAAGTCGAGTGCAATCAATATGGACCTGTCACGGTAACTGCACCCTGAAAACGGTTTAAAAAATGTCTTCTTGACTCTATTCTTTTCTCAGGGAATGCCAGATTTCAAAAAAGCTCTATCGGAGACCTATTCTCCACTCTACGGGAGAACGATCGATCCCGACTCAGAAATTGCTGTCAACACCGGCGCAACGGAGAGTCTGCTGAGTTCCATTATGGCCTTTGTGGAGCCAGGTGACGAAGTCATTCTCATGGAGCCGGTGTTCGATTTGTGAGTATCATCAAGAATTTTTCCCAGTGCAGCTATTGATTGAGGGTTGAAGGTACGTCTATCTTGTGGAGCTCGCTGGTGGGATTGTACGTTATATCCCATTACATCCTCCACCAGGCGCAGATGTAGCCGTCATCTCTGGAAATGAATGGACCATGAACATGGATGAATTAGCTGGTATTGTCTCTTCGAAAACGAAGATGTTGGTCAGTACATGCTGAAAAACAGGCATTTGGATAAAATCGGCTAATGCGAATAGATTATAAACAATCCGTACGACTCATCCTCGAGAAACCCATGCAAACTTTGTTGACAAAAGCTAGTCACAACCCACTCGGCAAAGTCTTCACCAAAGACGAACTACTTTCAATCGGCAACCTCTGCGTCACCAACGGCCTCGTCATCCTAAGCGACGAAGTCTACGAACGAATCCATTTTACACCTTCATTCACGCGAATTGCAACCCTCAACGATACCATCGCCGCAAACACCCTCACAGTAGGGTCAATCGGAAAGCTCTTCAATGCCACAGGATGGCGTTTAGGCTTCACCATTGGCCGACAACATCTAATCGAAGCCGTGCAATATGCACACACCCTGCTTTGCTACACAACAGCAGGTCCGGCGCAAGAAGCTGCTGCGTATGGTTTGAAGGAAGCTGAGCATAATGGGTTCTGGGAGAACAATAAAAATGAGGTCGAGGGGAAGATGTTAAGATTTTGTGAAGTTTTGGATGAATTGGGCTTACCTGTAAGTAAACTAGATCGTTCGTTTTCTCACCTGGATTTCTGAACCTTGTTTGACTTGGGGGTATGACATGCTAGTATGTCAAACCAGCGGGAGCCTACTTCGTCTTCGTTCGTATCGACAAGATCACCTTACCCTCCAACTACACTTTCCCAGAGTCTGTTTCCTCAAAGACACGTGATTACAGAGTTTGTTGGTTCTTGATCCAGGAATATGGGGTTTCTTCGATCCCAGGAAGCGGTGAGTGCTCTACGCGCCAGGCTAACCATGGTCTTTACTGAATCCCACACAGCTTTTTATTGCAAGAAAGATGCCCACATTGGCCAAGATTATCTGAGGTTTGGTGTTTGTAAATCGGATGATGCGCTCGAGCTTGCCAAATCGAGGTTGAGGGGATTGAAGGAGTTACTCAAGAAGTAAGGAGTTTGGGGGTCCGCGATTTTATTGATCTATAGCTTGAGTTGCTATTGCTACCCTGTATATGCTTTGATATGTAAAAGTTAGGCACAACTTTCTTGACTGTTTAGCATCAGTTCCAGCTTCAGCTCCAAACCCCCAATGCCTCAGAAGTTGCCATTGACAGATTGACTAGTCATACTACTCATCATCTTGCTCCATGTGAACTCGGGACGATCAGAAAGTATGTAAAACATTCGGGATCAAGTCGCCACTCGCTCCATCTCATCCAGGGCCTTTAGAGTAGAGGACCAAGATTTTGCCGTGCTCAGGCTTTTAGATCCTGAATATCAGACTCGTTTAGTAGAGGACATTCGTTGCCAAGCCCAGGCGTGCCAGACTTTAAGTATGGACCCCATGTTCACCGTTAGACCCGAAATTATTGACTCTTTCAGCAGAGGACCATAATGCGCCAAGCTCAAGCTTTTGGTGTAGAACCCCAAGTTTACCGTTAGATCCAGAATGTTAGACTTCTTCAGCAGAGGACCAAGATTGGGAGTAAGACCCCAACATATTACACACTGATGGTCAGAATTTCCTTGCACCTTGCGTGAAACTGCAACATAAGATTCTTTAGTATATCAACTATGATGTTCAATTGATCAACGAAGCTCTTTCCCACTCGCAACGTGCCAAATTCAACGAGGCCAAGACGACAGGTAAGGTAGCTTAGCTTAAGAAATGTTTCCAATTATAAATAATCGAGGCCTGATGCACTTACGCTTTGGTCTTGTACTTTGATACTCGTCCATGTGCATAGGGGCATATATCTCATAATCTACCAGATTTGGCGCTGAGATTGAGTAACGTACATACCTGGCGCATATATTATGCTATATCGCTTTTGCACTGATAACCTTCACCCTATGCTGTGGGCTATGCGGAGACATACATGAGCAAGAACTATGATTTCCGATTCTCTAATGAATGTTCAATGATAGTGTATGATAACAAGGCAAAGCTCAGTGAGTTGCCGGGAGCATTGCATGACAGTAAACAGTTGGCCCGGCAGTCGGTCAGCGCTATCTGCTTATTAATACCCGGGGCTTTTGATTTTCCGACTCCGGGGGCTAGCTCTAGGGCCAAAGGTGAGCAAACAACGGAATCACTAATTCTAAGACCCATGCCTCTTTAATGAGTCCGTTTGGTACAGTATTCATTGAAATGCTCATGGATCCAGAGCCGTTGGCCCACTTCCATGTCAATCTTCCGAGACTTGATGCTTCACCGAGCAAGATTGTCACTCACTTTCTTGTCCTGCATGCCAAATGTCTTGGATTGTATGTAAAGCTTGCTAAGCCAGATACAATCTGGCCACAGATCAAGTCCTTCTCTGGTTCGCCATGCCAGCCTTTCCTACTCAGCCCCTTCTGCGAGCAGATACTTCTCGGGCGCTGACAGGCTCAGTAAGCACCAAGGGCATCATATCGCAATATCTCCCATGCTATCCTGAACGGAAAGGATGCAAACACCGCCAGTCCTCTTTGCACTTCGTCACCACGGACGTTTTCCAGTAAGGTGTATGTTCGCTCTGACCCGCCTTCATCTAAACGAATCTCGATACGGACCTTTTGCAAAGACTTCATCTTGCCAAACTTGACAGCAAAAAGTGCCTGCCACTCCACGAACCGTTCGTCCACCATCAGGAGCCTCATACTCTTGATACTTGGCGATGCTTTCACCCGATCCAAAAATTCAGAAAGCACGAGAGGGTCGGCGAAACAAAAAGTGTTTGAGGTGTAAACGATGTGGTTGGCTTCTTCGTAGAGCTGGCGGCATGTACGTAGGAAACGTAGGTCGATCACGAACGCTGTGATGGGCAAATGGGTGGTTTCGCAATCAAAGAGCACACCACTATCGGTTGGCGTACAAATGCGTGTCGGACGGGCAAAGTCTAAATTCTTCTCTCCAAGACTATCAAGGAGACAGTGGAATCCGGCATCACGGTGGTGGTGGTATAATAGGATCCTGGACTTGTCGAGATCATGATGTCTGTGGAACACCTTTTCGCTACGACAACAAACCGTTTCGCTGCGACAACCATTGTCTTTTCTGAATTTATACCACCCGCAAACATGGTGCGTGAGATCCAGCTCGAGGTTTTCGATGGGCTTCCTGTGCAATTGAACAAATTGGCCTCCGCAGACGTACTCGTAGATCTTGTCTTTGATCTCTTGTGGCAGCTTCAGAAGTGGTGACGAGGCATTCATATTCGTTCTTCCAGGTGTCAGCATCATCTGTAACCCACTCTACACATGTTCGTTCCCTTACATGTCTTCAGCACGCGAGCGATGCGTCTGCCCTTGATCGCTCATCTTGAGCTGCTTGGAAAGGTGCGACTGCAGCTCGTTGTCCGAGGGCTGGGCATCCATGTCATGTCATGACATTGAAAGTGTAGATGATAGAATGCTTGAACAGGAGGCAAGGAAGATGTTGAACGAATTGAGCATTGTCGTGAGGGAGATATGTGAATTGCAGCGAATGGGCAGTACAGTGAAAGGATGACGCAATGAATGAAGGATAGAGTGAATCAATGATATAGAAATGATATCTAAATTTGCCGCCTTTCCCTTCCTGTTCTGGGTAGACTAGTCTCTAGCGTGCCCTACTGCATCTCCACACTGTGTAAATACAGCATGAAGCATCACTATCACACATGTCCTCCTCAAAGCTGTGGTAGCAAGTCATTACCAGTGCCATCATAATTGGGGTAGAGTCAACTTTTGTCCACGATTTTCTCTTCTGCTATGCAACCGATAGCCAACTCCACGAAGCCCACAAGCATGCATCGTCCTACCATGGCGCAAGAGGTCCTGGCTTCGTCCTGATAGCCAGGTCTTCAATACCTTTCTTGACCGCCGCCTTTTCATTTTTTCCTAACAACGCGCGCTTTACCTCATCAGCCCACTTTTGTTGCTGGCCTAAATTCCAACGCCAGCCCAGCTCCTCTGGTGTCCAATTGAGCCAGTCATCACGGCCATTACCCGCGGAGTCGCAAACGACAAGCGTCACTGTCTTTAACGGTAGATTTCTCAACAACATCAGGACTCCGCGGAATTCGTTCATGGCAGCTGATTTGAGGTTTTCATCATTAGATCGGAGCTTGATCCAAAGGTAAGCAATGTCAAGATTGATGTTGATGTTCTCGATGAGGCTAGCTTGACGTGCGAGTTGCTTCAGTGCTGCGGTCCAACCCTCAAGCACGTGTCTAGTGTTATTGATTTTGGGAGAAATGTCGATGTGGAGTGAGCGAATAGCTAAGTTGAGATTATTTCGTCGTTGGATGTTATGGTGTATGAACTTGCGAAGCCCTCCAGATGTTTTGAATGAAAAGGTGTTCGAGGACAGGGCGATATAGCGTGCTTCTACATAGATCTGACGGCAGACGTGAAGGAGCTTGACGTTTGTACGCTGGTGATAGCGTTTTGAAGCGCAAATCAAACGTTGGCGATAATCGTCGCTGACAAACAAGGCATTAGGTCCTGCTTTGTCAAACTTTTGCTGAGCCTCTTCTTCAGAAACCTGGAGTGAAGTGAGTTCAAATTCAATCCAGCCGCATGGCTTTAGAGCGGAGAGAGACAGGGCCTTATCAAACAGAGGTAACGGAGCCATACGTACCGTGGCACAGCAGACACGATGAGTGAACTTCATACGGTTGGCAAGAATTTCTTTTCTTATGTGGACGAAGTTTCCACCTAAGACAAGGTTGTAGATCTGATTCTTCACCTCCTGCGGGAGCTTGAGCAGGGGAGTAAGTGCATTGGCAGCGGTACTGTCACCAAAGTCAGCATACAAGATCTCAATGAGCTATTGTATGATCGTACATTGCTGTCGCGGCCTCAGTGCTCAACACGTCTGGCCTGACGAGAGTTCCGCTTCGTAGCTTTATCACAGAGTAAGAAGGGGATGACACGCTCATTTGTCCAACATCTTGTGTCAACGACTCCATTGTCGTGGTGTCGCGAGAACGAGTCTTATGTTTCGTGGCTGAGTTTGACGGCAACATGATTGCGGCAGTGCTTTGTGAAAGGCAAATGACTGAAGATATTGCATACAAGAAATAATCAGGGAATTTGCCAAGGTTGGTCAATGTCACCGTATTGTTTATGTTGAGAAGGTTATGAAGCGAGATGGCGGTAGGTTTTCATTCTTTGTGTACCTGACCGTCTTACGTAATCATACGAACCAATGTAACTTCGGAAAAGCAGAAAAGTGACATGCAAAGGATGCGGGGGCAAAATGTCCAATGATGTTAAATCCGAGGAGGTCATATTCACTGTCAATTCAGTAATCAAACTTTCCTTTTCACCAACCCCTTGAAGAAATCAAAGCTGTTGCTGTCACTTTGCAACTGCCACACCTTCCCCGTAGTCCTATCTTCCCATCCCAGCTCCTCAGCCAGTAGCAAGCCCCAATCCCTAGTAATACCCTTGATTCGAGCCCTCACACCGCCCTCGGCTTCCAGGGTCACAATTTGATCCGTGTGTAGCCAATGCTTATAATACATCTGCTCGAACCTTTTGTCGAACCCAGTCTGACAGAACTTCTTGTAGAAAGCCGAGAAAGTGGTCAGTATGCGTGCCAGGAGCTTTTCGAGGGTGAAGGGTGCTGGAGGTTTGAGAGCATTGAGGGAGGTCGTGGGGGCAGCGTTGGTGGTATTCAGGCCGATGCCGATGACGGAAAGAAATTCGGCGGAATCGTAGTGGGAGTTGACCAGGATCCCGCCGATCTTGACAAGTTGCTTCGAGCTAGGGTCTACCGCATCTGAGTAATGTTTAGTGACTGGATGTGCTTATAGTAGTGACACCACTTAACTTACATATATCATTAGGCCACTTCAGCTTGATAGGTAGATTTTGGTAGCCGACGTCATACGTCTTGATACCCTCGACGATAGCCAAGGCTGCCAGATACTGAAGGAAAACCACAGGAGCGTGCTGTGTTTGTGAGACTGGATGGCGGACGACGGTGGAGAACATTAGTGATCCTGCTGGAGACACCCAGACATTCGATCCCCGTCCGCGGCCAGCTACTTGCACCGTGGCTGTGGCAGTGAAGCCGGATGGAAGACGTCGGAGCAACTCGGTATTTCTTGATTTCGTTAGTCAAGTCGACGCTGAAAACAAGGAGACCAAGGGTATACTTCTCCAGCAGGGTATTCGTGCTAGTCACCACCTCTCCATACATGATGTTCACGCCAAAGTCATCACTCTCGTTTTGGCCTTGGCCCTGATAGTACTTAAGGTTGGCAAAGAATGCGTGGTGATTGAAGTAAGGGGTTTCTTTGCTTGCAGGAGGCTCTTTATCATGCACTATAAGGCGTTTGACGACTGCATTATAGTCTATAATTCTGTCCTCGTCATCATCGCCAGCGTCAGTGTTCGCCTTTTTCGTACCAGGCAGACTATCTGCAATAGAAGAAAGGGACCACGCAGAGGGTTTTTCTATATGGAATGTATCGTTCTCATCCTTAATGTACTCCTCTCCATCTGTGATGGTGATGATCTCTCGTAAGGATTTCATCATTGCAGATGTTCCATTTGGCAGCATAGAAGAGAGATGGAGACGGGAGAGGGAGGGTACCGCAGTATTCTCCTGATTTACATCCAGACCTAGTTTAAGTAGACAGGCCATCAGAAAGTCTGTTCTTTGCTTGTCATCCTCTGCGAGGGCCTCGACAATCTTGGCGTAGCCTGGTATCTCGGAGTTGCTATCAAGGTTGACCGCCGCGAACCTAAGATGTTGTAAGCTTTCCCCCAAAATCCATTTCTTACTTCGCCTTACTCTGGGTGTGGACTCATCAATACTGCAGCACCTTCACCAGCCTTACAGTAAACCACAGCAGCTGTGCCTTCTCCAGAATCGACCTTTAATTCCTGCGTGTAGCTAGCCAGTATCTCGACACCGTGATCTTTGTACTTAGGGGCATCCACAAAAACGCCACCTCCGTTGTAGTATGATCTAAAAATGTCTGGCAACGAACCTTTGGTAAGGCTAGTCTTGGAAACCCTCAGCTCCACAGCTCTAGCTCCTGCTTCGCTGTGGTAGACGAACCCAGGGAATGCAAGTCCACGACAAGGGCCCGGATAGAAAGCAAGCTCTCTGTCACCCATGACTTCAAGCTTCTTGTTACCTTCCTCGAACTCGCAACGTTTGCTCGCATAGTAGGCGCCAGCGCAAAATCCTAGGTACGAGCCACCTCGCTCAACGTATTGAGTGATTTTTCGATTTCCTTCGCCATTAAGTGTCCGACAGTAGCCTAAGTCAGCCCCACCGGGAAATACCAGCAAGGCGCATGTGCCTGTCCAAGGTTCCTCAATGATGGCCTTTCCTTCGATGGAGATGACCGCGTAATTAGGGGAGAGTAGGCGGCGTAAGGTATAAACGCAATGCCGGACGGCCTCCACTGTGCATCCATTGCCTGACGAATAACGAGTTGATAAGTGTTTGCAATACCAAAAGACTTGAATGCTTTGCGATTACCTGCATACACCAGCACATTCATACGCCTAGCCGCCATTTTTCAGTTTCGGCCGGCTCGAAGCCAAGAAACTTCAACCTCAGAGCGCAAAATCAGAGACCTGATGTCGAACGCAGCGAAGGACACGGAACCCAAGAAGCTAGAAGATGATGACGAGCCTGACGACTGGTATTTCTTCACTGGTCCTAGATGAGCTATTGCTGACCCAGTAGCAAAGGGACAAGAGAATCTATAGCACAGGCTGTTCCAGTAAAATCTCTCCTGTCAAATCTGCACCTGCCGGACGTACGATATGCTAACTTTAGAAGCCGAACAATTGACGATGAACGACTGTTATTTCGATAAGAAAGATTGGAGAGCGTGCAGGAAAGAGGTAAGCTGACAAGCCCCAATCGCTCTTCTGATCCACTCTCTCTGGAGCAATTCAGTAAGGTGAGACTGTCTTCTTAAATATCAGCGCTGACAAATGCTCCGCGAGCAATAGATGGAGGTGTTCCGAAATTGTTGGAAGAAACAGGGTAACGACCAAAGGACGGAGACCAAGGATGCGTAGGAGCGTCGGGATTATGGTCTCACCGCCTCCCAAATGAGTTTCAGCGTGCAATGATCAAGGCTTCTGTGTCGGAAGACAATCCTCAATGCGTCTCTTACGTAGCCTAATGCGCCATAACGATAGTATCTTTTCTACGAGCATCTCAGGTATATGCATGTCACGTGACCGAGGCGGAGATTTGCCACTCACATCGGAAAAAGCCCGAGAATTCCGAGCCACACTAGTAGTCGTCCTTTTAGAAAGTGAGTCCATTTTCTATGATCATAAGTGCTAGAAGCTCTACGAGGAGTGCAAAGATTTTTCTGTCAAAGGGTACACCATCATGTGCTGAACGAACCCATACGGACGCCACGCTGGCGATAGAAGATAGAATCTGCGTTGCGATCGGTGAGTCTATAGTCTTGCGTGTGCAATGTCATGAAGGGGAAAAGGAAAATCTTGCTTTTCTTATGTAGAGAAGCATGAAGGAAGCTAATGGCCATGCTCGATACCTAAGCAATGTTGAAGATAAACCCGATTTGAAGCAAGAAAGCAAGCAAGCATTCTGTCCATGCCAAATTCTAGCCACTACCGAGATTTGGGCCTGCCCTTCACCATCTCGCCTACGCACTAGCGATCGTTCTTTCCACTTCTCCTCCCACTTGCACCGCTTCCGCTAATCCCACTGCCCGCCGCCCATTCCATTCATTCTATGGGCTCCGCTCATCCCTCTCGGCATCCTAGAAGATCTGCCGTCAGGATCTGACATAGCCCTGAAAGATCCACCTCTCATTTCCATCGCCTGGTAGTCCTGAACCCCCCTCTCCTCATCTACATTGATGAAATAACATTTAGCCCTCCCTTCAAGCGCATTGGCAAGTTTCGTAGCCATTAAGAGGCTCCGAAGGATGCCGCGTTCACTCCTTAGCTCAACGGTGTTGCGGCCTTCTCCCACTCCACTGGCTTTGATGGCGCCCAGCGCCTCATTGTAGGCGGTTTGGGCCTGTGGCTGACTGAAGAAAGACGCTGATGCAGCGGGATCGTTGCCGCTATTGCCTATACTCTTCAATGCAGCATATGGCAACGGGAGCATTGTGCAGTCGATGTGGGCAATGGTGGGAGCATTGGGATATGTTGGAGCTTGGTCCCGATACATGCAGCCGTATGTGACGAAGTAGATTGCCTTGCCAGTTGATCCGCGGTCGTCATGAGGGTCTATCTCGCTAATGGGTCTGCCGTTGCTGCCTACGATTTGAGTCAAGTTCCGGGACACCGTATTGTATTTATTTCGTTGACGTGGAGCAGCAGAAGTTTGAGGAACGTTGAGGTGGCTTCTGGAAGACTGAGATCTTCCATTGGCTGCTGGAGAAGGCCGGCTATCCTCCATGGTTTGGCTGGTGTGCAATCGAGGACTGACGTTGACCACATCGACTATCGGAACTTTGCGCCTCCGATCCATGTTTTGGCTTCTGTGCAAGCGAGGACTGAGATTGGCTACTTCGACCATCGGAATTTTGCGTCTCCGACCCATGTCTTTAGGTGGTAAGATATGTTGTAAGGTGGAAAGGTGTGCCTTGCGTTCCACTGTAAACAAGAGCGATCTTGCCCTTCCAGAAATATGGAAACTTGAAATGTGATGAGGCTTGAATGATTTTTAATACATGAGGGATGCTGGATGCGGTGAAAGAAAGTGGAAAGAAAGAAAGAAAGTGGAAAGACTCGGGAGGGCAGAAGCCTTTATAGGTTGACTCCCAGTGTTGCCAATAAGTTTCGTTGAAAGATACACAAAACGATATGATCACATCTAGTTGCATCATGATTCCGATAGAGCTCTTTGTTACACTGTGTCGAGTTTCACCAAAAATCGTCATTTTTGCGGTTTTTTTCCACACACATAGTTCAGGTGAGTTCCCTAAATGGTTTTCCACTTCATGATGCTCCATCGGAGCTTCTGGACGAAAAGCACCATATTGACGAGATTGGCCCTTGACAGCACAGTGCGACATCGGATGTTGGGGACAGAGGTAACCAAAGGCTACTGACCAGCATCAAGGTAATGTTGCTATGGCTCTGTGATACCATTAAGTGCACTAATGATTAGCTTTCCACACACTTGCTTGTTCAGGAAGGATGAAGGAAGAAATCCTTGTATAGTGTTCAGTGAAGCAATGACATGCTGGATCCAGCCATCAGACCAACAGACGCATGTAGTATTTGGAGCCACATTATGAGCTATTTGCTTGTCTTCTCAGCTGTACGTGCTGCATCCCAACAGTTCCCGAAGGAGGTAACAGGTAATTTATTAGTATGTCGCTCTCGTTACACCAGACGAGAGGTGGTACTGCATGGCTCCAGAAAGGTCAGTCGAGGCACTTTGATAGGTGGCATCCTGCGGTGACGACGTTTGCGCCCCGCATCACATTCCCAGATATTAGAAAGAGGATGATCGACCCGTGGCACACTCGCAGAGTCGACTGCTCTGTAATAATCACTGGCCTCTTGTTTAGTGCCTTCTGACCTGATGTTCATTATAAGATACGTTACCACCAGACTGTAGAATAGGGCTGACAGAGCGGCTAGTTCTAACCTGAAAGGTCATGATTCAGGGTACCAGCCCTTGGTCATATCATCACATTGCCCACAATGATTCGCTGGGACATCCATGTCGTCGTCCATCGACAGCAGCGGCACATCTCCATGGCAGGCTGCACTTCTTCAAGCCGCCGGCAAGGCTGACGAACCTCAGGTTCGTCAGCTGCTTCAGGAACCTCGAACGAGCAGCACTAGATCGAACGATGCACTCCGGCTTGCATTACAGAAGGTCGCAGGTCGAGGCCACGAATCCCTGACGCAGCTGCTGCTTGAAGAGGGCGCGGAGGTCGAAACTCATTCAGAAGATGAGGTCTCACCACTCTGGAGAGCTGCGGAGCTAGGCAGAGTCAAAATTGTTGAGCTGCTTCTACATCACGGAGCGAGCACGGAGGCAAGAGACAAATCGAAGCGCACACCTCTCTTCGCAGCAGCCATCAAGGGTCACTACAACACATTGAAGCTGCTTATCGAGGCAGGAGCAGATGTAAATGCACTTGATGGGAATGGTCAGAACCTCATACTCTGCTTGGCAAGCGAAAAGTCGGAAAAGAAGGTCAAAGGCAAGAGTGGGGTGACTGATATATTGCTGGAGACTGACATCGACCTCGAGTTCATGGACAAGGACGGCAGGAGTGCATTACTCTGGGCTTCAGCTTTGGGCAAGTTGGACCTGGCATGTTCACTCTTGACGTGTCGATGGCCTGCCAATGTCAGAGCCACCAACCATCGAGGCAAGACCGCTCTGCATCTGGCAGCTGAGAACGACCAAGTGTCTCTCGTCAAGCTTTTGCTCGAACACGGCGCTGCGCCTCAAGTGAGGAGTGATGGTGGCTGGACGGCTCTCCACAATGCCGCAGACAAAGGCCACCTTGGTGTTGTGTCCTTACTGCTACAGGGCAATACGGACGTCAACACGACAACGTCCAGTGGTATGACCGCCCTACATTGGGCAGCCAGAAATGGTCATACTGCAGTCGTCAAGCTTCTTCTTGAAGTGGAAGGTATCAAGCGAAACAGCAAGGACTCCTTTGATATCACGCCGATGCTGGGCGCAGCCGAGAATGGACACCTAGATATCGTCCAAATTCTCTCCCCAGCGGATGATGGCAGATTTTTGTCTAATGACGCCATTGGTGCTTGCAAGGGTTTCCAGGCAACAGTCGTGGACTTTGGCATGGTGAACAGGCCCATGAATCACGTCAAGCATACTGTGTTCGACCTGCTTTATGGTCAGAATGAAAAGACACAAGAGCCCCTTGTGTCCACCATCATCCGAAAAGTACCAGCCAGGCCTAAATTTCGCTGGGTGCACTTACCCGCGAATAATATGTCATGGGTGGAGACGCTCATCACAAAGCATTTTGTAGAGAACCATGCGAGCGACGTTGACGGGTTCAAGGCCTTGGAAAAGACTTTTGGTCAGAAACATGCTGGGCCGATGATACATTCTCATTTCATGAGACCTCATTGTTCACGTATGCCTCCGACTGCAAAAGATAACTCGTACTCAGACTTGAGCGAGAGCGCTACTGAGACATTGGTTGCCGACGGAAGCAGCCTTGCGACTTCAACGTCAGGAGCTGCTCCACTAAATGAGCCTTCTTCGGCCGACAAAATTCCAAGGTCTAACGCCCGGAGAGGTGGAAAGGCCAAGAAGCCGCCTGAGAGTCCATATAATGCTCATGGGAAGACATTCAAGAGAACCAATAGTTTTGCGACAGACTCGACGACGTCCTTCAAAGGGGACACTAGAACTTTCGACCAAGCTCGCAAACCTTCACGCCTGCCTGCTCGAAAGCCAGAGCGAAGCGGTAATATTGTATTGTACCTACCATACCTGCACTATGAAACCGACGAAAGGCGAAAAGAGATGAGCAATGCAGTCAAGCGAAGTCAGTCTACAAGTTCAGGACCTTTCCATATGGCAATGGCGAGTGGATGCGACGAGCAACTCGTGAATGCTTACCTGCACAGCACGCATAATCTGCACATCAGGCGAACATTGGACCAATTCTACTACCATGCTATTTCGACGGAGGAAAGAGATCAAGACCAAGTCGTCTATCGATACACGCGCGACAAGAAGCAAGAGCTCAAAGTATTCATGGTGGATCAGCTATGGATGTGGATATTGGACGAGGACTTGGTTGTTACATGCTTCCCACAACGTTGGAAGCAACCGAAAAATGATCCTTTGAACGTCTTGGATGGCATCATTGAGGATATGAGTTCAAAGACACAGTCTCCGGTGACTTCCGTCTATGATCTTGCAATGCTTGTGACCGGCAGATGCTGCGGCGTCTTTGATCGACACCGATTAGGGGGCGAAGCTTATCAGTTCCTGGACATGTTTGAAAGCTCTATTGGAGAAGTGGTATGTTTTTTCAATCCCAAACCAGCCCACACAATGGGATTCCCCGCAGTGTCTTGCTCACAGTCATAGTAGACTGAAAAGGAGACGAAGCTCTTCAAAAGATTCAATGACGCATCAGCACTTGCTGCGCAATGGCTTCGACGTCAGCGTCATCACAGCAAGTCCCAAAAAGCAAGCAACGCAGAAGGCGAGTTGGAGACCGATCCAATCTTTGTCGACACTCTTCTAGACATCGGCGAGGAAACCGGGCTTCTTGCGGAAACGAAGGACATTCGAGATGAGCTCAACATGATTAGTATGGTTTTGAAACACCAGTCTACCATTCTAGATGACCTGAGCAAGGCTCTTCTCGAAGAAGTCAAAGGCAATCACAATCAGCAGCGGCAAGGTGAAATAAAGAGGAGGTTTCGAGAGCAGCAGAAGGTGGTCGATGTACATTTGAAGGACGTCGAGAGGATGGACAAGCAGGCTGAGGGTATCTACACATCTGTAATGACACCCTCAACCCCATCGCGTGTGCTCTTTGGATTTACTGACATGAAATGCCATCCGTAGCTCACTCATCTCCTTGACCTCAAGCAAAAACACGCAAATGCTTTCGAAGCGCGATTCGCGCGCGATCAAGCTGCCTTCACTGGCCGTCAAGGGCAAACAATCATGGTATTTACTATTGTTACCGCTATATTCCTTCCCATGTCGTTCATTGCCTCCTTCTTTGCCATTCCAGTCCGCGAATTCCCGCATATTTCAGAAGGAGTGCCGAGTCTTAGCTTGGGTTATGTCAGCAAATTTGTGTTTGGAATCGGGTTAGCGATCAGTATTCCAAGCATCGCGGTTGCCTTTGCGGTGGATGATATCCGTGACTTGGTGAGGAAAGCCTTTGAAAGGCCAAGAAAGAGGGGCGAGAAATGTAGTCAAAACTCTCGAAGGATTGGACAGACTTCAGCGAGTGACACCAATCAGGAGGGTGTAGAGCTGGAGGTCCTGTGGAGGACGTCCATTGCTGCTTGCTTGGGAAAAAGTAACCTCAGTCGAGAGAAGATGCCAATGAAGCGACGACGGCTGCCTTTCGCTAGATCTGAGAATGGCGTTCCTGAGACTGAGAACGGTGTAGAAAAAGGCAGAGACCTCGAAAAGGGTCCTAGTACGTGATGACGTTAGCCCAGCATTACTCAACGGCTTTGGCAATGTAGCCACAGGCTAGAGACGTGTCTCGAGGTTGAAAAGCTTCGTGCTCAGATGGGTTCGGCAAAGATTTCTCCACGGCTATGATAGCCAAGAGGAGAAGGCTCGTGCCACTCGTTGGTGTACTGCGCCTTGCTGCATTATCGTTGAAAGACGAAACCCTGGCAATGCCTGTGAGTGTGGCGATTTTGTGAGTTGGCAAGATCTGAGTCTCGGAAATAGGAAACACAACAGCTACTTCTTCTTGAAACCATCGTCTGTGGTGTGCAATTTGCCACCAACGGAAGGGACAGTGGTGCCTCTTCTTTGCATATGCTGCGGAAATTGGGAACGTGTTGCATGCAATAAATCCAGGTCCAATACTGACATGTTGTGGTCGAAGCTATCCACTCCAACGTGGTTTTGGATGAACAGATACGCTCCGTGCGAAATTCTAGGCGACCGAAGCGATGCGAGCCCAGCGAGGTGACAGCGTCAATGGCAATGATTGATAGCGGAACCCGAGAAGAGCTAACGTTTGCGAGACTTGTACTGCACTATGTGTGCACCAAATATGATTGGTAGCGGGCCACCCCTGAAAGACGTTGGAGCTGAGATTTCTGGGGCTGAGTGCAGCTTCGCAAGCCCACGATGGATACTACACTATGTAGCTTCCCTGCCCTTTCGAAGAAATTCCGATCATACGATCCGAGTAAACGGTTCAAAGCGATTTCCTATCAAAACCGCCCCCAATAGACCAAATTTCGGCTGCTCAGCCTCGAGGTCGGCTGGCCAATCATTCCTGACGGCGTCGCTTGGCTAGCCATATCAGGATTAGTTTGCCAAGACAGCGCAGAGGAGCTCGGATGGCTAGCTATACTTGACTAAGTCCATACCGGGAAACGAGATGCGATCTACGTTTCATCCAGCATGCCAACAAGCAGCTAATCACCCTGGTGGGTGATGAAGGGGCTGTAATCATTCCATGTCAGACTAGGAAAATATATACAAAGCTCTTTCCTCTGCATTTTCTATGTGAATGCTATCTTCAACCTGCTCACTTTCGATTCCTCACTAGGTCTTTGTTTTGTAGAGAGAGCCGCAGCAGCAGAGTGGGCGACTGTCAAGCAGATATTGCAACTGTACCCATACAGACTCCACAATGGCGGCAGCGAAACTGAAATTAGGATCATTGAGCAACAACTTTGCAACAGCGAACCTCACAGAAGTGATAGGATATTCTGAAATAACATGCAAAATCTTACCCTTTTTCCGTACGCAATGACCAGAGAAATCCACTTTAGAATCCTGGCTGACAAAACTTGCAGTCGCTACCGAACCATATTCCTCTGGTTATACCTATCACGACATAATCCTTATAGTTTCAGCCGTGACCACCGTCTTATGTCTCATCTTCACCGTGTCTTTGGTGACTGTACATCTCTCGAATTGGGTGAAGCCTCATGAGCAGAAACAGTAAGTATACAATCCATGCCGCACATAGGAGGATCCTGACCGTGTCTACAGAATCGTCCGAATCATACTCTTTCCCACCATATTTGCGTTCTTCAACTTCTTCTCCGTCTGGTTCTACTTGAAGTCATGGATTCTCCTCCCTTTTCCGGAGCTTTACGAATGCTTCGCTTTAGTCGCAATGTTTTACCTCTTAGTCCTCTACGTCACCCCTCATGACACCAATCGAGAGCATCACTTCCACAATCTCGAACGTCTTCACTGTTTTGTCTACAAGCGTGGTCAACAGAAACACGATAGAGGCAGTCTTCTATGGTTCCGAGTTCGTCATACCCAATTGTAAATCTAGGTGTCGAAGCTGACGAAACAAAAGGTCATCTGGGTTGGCGTATTCCAGGTCCTGCCTGTAAAGCTCGTTCTCAACCTCCTCGAATGGGGGCTCTCCGCTAGTTGGTGTCCACTGAAGTACCAATTGAGCAAGACCTCTCTCGCTATAGGCGTCATCGAGTCTGTGTCCACAACAATTTGTATCACAAGCGTCATTTTCTTTGCCACCCGCGTGGCAGGCGACCTCAAAGGGACCAGAACTCGTGCCAAACTGATATCCTTCAAGGGTATCGTGGGTATCACCCTGACCCAAAGTCCAGTCTTCATCGGTGTGGCTTCTTATGGTGCCTTCCACCGCACAAAGTACGTTTCAGAGTTTGACTTTACAGTTGGCACACCAGCTTTCATGACTTGCTGCGAGATGTTCATCATTTCCATCATTTTCCTCTATAGCTTCTCTGCAGAACCTTACCTCAATTTGATGGGAACTATGCCAAGATGCCGCAGCGTCGGTGGCGCTTTCCTCGAAGTCTTGGATATCAGGGACATCCTGAAAGGTTTCTGGTACATGACAAAGATCATCTTTTGTTGCGGGGGACGCGTGCCGATGGATCAGACGGAGAAAGGCTTCGAAAGTGAATCTCACGAAATGAAGAACGGCCAAACGCAATATGCAAGTAGCTGATTCCAGTGACTACGTTCGTGAGCTGGAATCGTGATGAGGCCATTTGGCCTGGGGAAGTTCGCGCAAGGGAAATAGTGTCATATGAAACGCATGTCATCTAGTCTTATAGGATTTTGTTATGATGGTGTCGATATCACTTTACATGTTTATTAGTTCGCTGTGAGAGTTTGGCAAATAGTTGACGCTAACAATCCTACCGTCTGTTTCAAGGCCACCGAGTCATACGTAGTGCTTCTGACTACGAAGTAGCTGAACATGAAGTTCTTGAGCTTGCTCTGAACAATGATACATCAGGAGGCGTCTTTGCTACTTTTCAAAAATCGTAGAGATGTTTTCGAAGGACAGCAAGGAGATCTTGGCGTGTGCTCACGACCACCGTTTTACAAAAGCAGCTAGCGGCTCCTCGTCTCACACTTGAGTGGCAAATCTCGGTTAAGCTTCGGCGAGTCTAGGGTTCTAGCGCAGATCTTCACCATCTTGGAAGGCAAAGGGTTCGAGCTCGAACCTCCACTGCAGCTACTTTAACAAACACCTTCAACCTGCCACATCAATGGCCACACTCACTCTTCAGAGAGCTTCTTGGTGCCTACAGATCTCAAGAACTTCGCGAACATTCGCCGTCTCATTCACAACCGCCCTTCCTCGAAGAGGCAAACCCAGGCAGCTCTCCCACGATATTCCCAACCCCCTGCATGAATCGTTGAACCCTCTACGTTCCAGCCGTCACGACAGAACAAGCAAGTCCACAAGACACGACGAAGCCCGAAGAGCTTTCACATCAACGAGAGTGTATCGCGCGCAACAAGAAGCCGCCGCTTCGCCAGCCTCGAAAGCTACATCACTCGACGCCCAACCTCCCCAATCCCCAGAAACCATAGCTACCGATGTCGCCGATTTATCCTCCGGCCTAAACGACCAGAACGTCATTCTCGACGAAGGGGATCGACAGGTCGACTGGACGCGATCCTTCCATGGCCTCTCTAGCGAAGCTTTCTCCCCAGAAGCGGCAAAAGCTTTGCTCGCGCCGATAGATACGGACGAGATTGAGGTGAAGCCGGACGGTATCATTTATCTACCTGAGATTAAGTATAGAAGGATATTGAATCAAGCTTTTGGGCCTGGAGGTTGGGGGTTGGCACCTAGAGGAGAAACAATTGTCACAGCAAAGGCAGTGACTAGGGAGTATGCGCTGGTTGCGCTGGGCAGGTACGTTGTCGCAACACCTAGGATTTGCTTTCTCAAGAGTCTCTGCTAATCTTACTACAGGCTCGTCTCAGTAGCACGCGGCGAACAGGACTACTTCTCCCCCGAAGGTATCCCTACTGCGGTCGAAGGCTGCAAATCCACTGCTCTACGTCGCTGCTGCAAGGATCTCGGTGTGGCAAGCGAGCTATGGGATCCTAGGTTCATCAGGAAATTCATGGCACAGCATGTCAAGGAGGTGTTTGTGGAGCACCAAGTCACCAAAAAGCGAAAGAAGATGTATTTGCGCAAGGATGACGCTGTGAGATATCCATTCAAGGAGATGAAATACGGGCAATGAGCTCTGGTTTGGTAGGCATATGTGGGAAGGGGATGTATTATATTAGCATTGCATGGAGCAGGGAGTTTTGATGGTAGGGTCGGGGTCGTCATCGTCCCCTACCGTTGGGTCTTACATGTTCTACTCTTGCTGCATTTAGAGCGGTCCAGATCTCACTGAGATGGAACTAGAACACTTCGAGGGTGGATCAGACGTGTGTCGCGAAGATTGTTCAGGCATGTCAGAGCTGTTCAAGATCAGTTATGAGATTCTTGCTGTCTTCCTTCACACTACCATGGTCAACACCTGCTATCATTGTGGACTGTCTATATTGAATCCTTATACCCTTCTTACAACATATTTACCAGACCTCTTAGCCCTCCAAGAATTTTCCCTCATCGACTCTACCACTCAACAAATGCAGTATCCTGCCATTTTATCACCTAAGCTGGAAGCTTGATCTCTAGATAAGGATAGTTAACTACACTGATAGTCGAATGGTATCAAACAGTGTATCATTAAAATTGGAATAAGCTATGTACGACTCGACTGCAGTATTTGGTCATATATCAAAGAGGGTTTGTATTAGACTTGGGTGTAGATTTACGCGCTAGTACGCGCTAGTCATATCTTTGTGTCGGCGAAACCTCAGGTTTCTAGTATGGACCCCATATTCACCGTTAGATCCAGAATATTATCTAGACTTATTCGGGAGAGGATCTAGGCTTGCCAAGCTCGGGTTATCTCCCTTTTCACCTCGCGGATTATCGTATTGCCGCCATCATTAATACTGCTCTAAGTTTACTAAGGTGGCAGCTAGGTGACCCATCTTACACCACGAAGAACGCTACAGCAGTACCAAAACATCTACCGCCTTTACTGATATCTGTACAACTCTCATCACAGTGCTTATTCTCTGCTCTCTGAGTGAAACAATGACTCAATGTTTGTTCAGATATTAGCGCATTACGAATAAGTCCAGGGAACTACATCCACCATGCCTGTCACACTCAATCAGTCCCCATCACATCTGCTGGTGATCCCAGAGCTCGTTAGCCGTATGACTAGCTATGTAGATGCTCCTATAGATCTTCTGCATTGTGCCTGTATCAATTCGGTGTGGAGTATACCGGCGTTGAAGAAGCTATATCGGGGGTCAATGAATGACATGCGCTTCCGCACACCTGAAATCGGCTGGCTCAACTCGCTTTTTGTAGCGTCACGGGAGCGCTTCACCCGGAATGTGGGATTTATAAAACATCTTACCATCGCGCCTGAATCGATCGCGACAGAGGATGACAAAATTGGATATGTTTGTCTAGAGAAGTGTCGCCCGCTACGTGACCGTAGAAGCGCTGAGCTTTTGCTGCGGCCGAGAGGGAAGGGACCCGAAAGCCTGGCCATCCCCGTTGAATTCGTCCAGCAGGATCTTTTCCCTCTGTGCGACCTCATCATGCACCCTGATCTCGCATCCCTGAGCATCGACCAAGCATATTGCAATTTTCTGAATTTCAATTCTCTGTCCGTGAGTCAAATCAGAATAGCTTTCTTCCCCCTTCTCCCTGACGCGAATTGAAGAGGCTCTCCAGTCTAGTAGCACTTTCAATCTACAGGTCAGAGAACGGACTGGACATCGATAATCTCTGCGAATGGCTAACCCACCGCGATCTCAAAACTTTTCAGATAGATGAACAGCGGCACTATCAACATCTCTCGCAATCTCATGTGGAACAGCTTCTGCAGTGTTTATGGCGACATCAAAACCTCCAAGCGCTCGCTCTCAGGACAAGCTGCGGTGAGACTGGCATTGGTGGATTTTGCACGGATTTCGAAAAAAGAACTGGAACAGCATGCTGGCCAAGGCTACAGGCTTTATATCTGCAAGATGCGGACCAGTATTGGCTGCAGAAGCTCCCAACATTTGAGAAGCTTCAAATTTTCGAAATGCGAGACATTAACTCTGTGCTGCCTTTCTTCGTCAGTGCTTTGGCACATAGTATTTCACGGTGTCGATACTTACACGTGGTTGACCTTGTATTTCGAGAATTCGATGACTGCGAAATCTTCTCCACTATCGCAAGTGGCTGCCCACTATTACGGCGATTCTGTGTGAGCATTGGCGAACGGGGCCCAGAGATGACAGGAGATCAGTTCTCACGGCTTTTGCAAGCCTTGCCTCGAGTGGAACTTCTTTCGCTCTCTGTCCACTTCGAGATGACTGCCTCGAAGCTTCGAGACCTTTTCAATTGCTGTTCGCGACTGAAAGTCCTTGAAATGCTTGTGACTCGATTGCATCTGTCTTTCGAGTCCTTGGTGGAAGCACCTGCGCTGTTGGGGTTGAGAGAGTTGCGTCTGGGTTCAGTGTGGTTCGAAAACCCTCGTCGTTACGCGCAGCTAAGGAGCTTGCAGAGCCTCGCAACAGAATGGAGCAGAGTATTCCCACAGTTGCGGCGAAATCCATGCCCCGGAGACCAATCTGGGCCCGAAGTCCATATAGAAGAATATCCATCGAGTAGAGAATCGGATCGTGATGACGACGACGAAGATTGGAACACCTATAATGACAGCGAGATGTCGCTGAACGGTCCTGGCCCGGACGGTCCTGGGCTGGACTTCCTTGAATACGGCTCGGACTGGTTCAATATGAGAAGGCGGCTCTGGAAATTATTGGGCTATGAAATGTACGAGGACGAGAACGATGTTATCATTGGGATACACCATATCTGGCAAACTGACTTTGAGATTGAGACGTTCGACTGGCCCATCATCCCAATAAGGGCGTTTCTGAATCCCAAATTGTATTCCAGGATAGAGGTAGCATAAGTGCTGGATCTTCCCACATTTTCGCCGTAAGCTATCCTACTCTTTTCTACAAGAATTCGTAAGCATAGGACGTGATCTCCATGTTGAAGAACTCGACTACAAGTGTTGTCTTTAGCTCGACAAGATTAACTCTGTCTTCGGTTCCCAGAGCTACATTGATTGTTTTCTTCTGCCTTGTTTGAAGAACCTGTTCTGCTCACTTTGATAATGTCCATTCATGCATGTTGATACCATGGATCAGGCGGCATTGGATAAAAATCCGGTTTTCAAGTCGAAAAACACGCCAGCACACGTGAGATGCGGACAATTCATTTGTTTTCATGTTCGTGCCTTATCTGGGTGAAATACCGTTCTGAAGATTTTATGCTATCATCATCATTCAGGTGAATACCTTTGCGATGAAGAATGTTTTGACTACTTTTGGTCGTGAGATTACACCAAGAAGGCTAGATGTTAACAGACGTGCGGTGGCAATAACGAGAGTAACGTTGCAGTAATTTTGGCCAGTTAGTGCAAAGGGACTAAGAACTGACAGAATGAATCACATAAAGTCATACTCGTAGGAAATATGCTGTCGAGAGTTGACTAGTATCGTGTTCTTCCTAGACCTGTTATACAAAATGAAATGGTAGCGGCATCGCCGATTGGCCTAGTGCATATAATCACGTGACTATTGCGGCTGAGATCAGGCAGGCCTCTCCGCTCTACATGATCAACACATTCGTAGCTACATCGCGACTGTGTTCGTATGAACATGCAAAATAGTTCAGTCTTTCTATGAGAGGTCTTGAATGGCACGTTTGAATGACACTTCAGATCTGCATCACGGCATAGTCTGCTATTGGTGCTGTTTCTTTACATCTCCAAACAAGACTACATTTATTTCATCCTTTGGCTGCACTCACTATGAATCAAGACTGGACAGCTTCGAGCAAACATGCTCTCAACACAGTAGAGTGTCATGACCAAAGACAGCTTTCGAGTCCAGTAAATGATATCATTCCAAAGCGCCCTCGAGCTGTCTCGCCGAGCCGAGAGATTTGGACCGCTCTACGCAAGGAATACCGGGAGATTCGACTTGCACATCTTCAACCCAGCGCAGACCTCAATGATCAGCCAGTCGTTTCCCTACAAATCGTCTCGTTAGATGAGATCCACGAATATGAAGCTCTTTCATACGCCTGGGGAGACGCCAGTGTCACAAAACCGATCAACTTGCAAGGTATACAATGGCCAGTCACTGTCAATCTCGAGGCTGCGCTTCGATACTTACGCTATCCTGCGGTGGTAAGAGTTATCTGGATCGACGCTCTCTGTATCAATCAATGCTCGATCAAGGAGCGCAACTATCAGATACAGTTAATGAGTTATCTCTATAGCGTAGCGAGTGTGGTAAGAGTCTGGCTTGGCGGAGAAGATCCAGGAAGTTGCGAGGCTATACAAATTCTGAAACAAATGGGTGAGAGGAAATCGTTTGCTGATATAGTTGTAGCTGGAAATGCAATTGGAGAACAACAGATTAGGAACGTCATCGCTTTCCTCAAAAGACCATGGTGGACTCGTATCTGGACCCTTCAAGAAGTCGCGCTGGCTCGAAAAGTTACGATACACTGTGGGTATACGTGCCTAGACCATTCGGAATTCCGAGTAATATACTTTGGTCGACGTTCTCTGGAGGGTAACTGGCTGAGAGAGAACATCCATGACAGCGTAGCGGATGAATACATAATTCACGCTGGTATAGCTCTCGGGGCAATAAACCTCGCTCGAATGTATTTCCCAAATGAACTCGAAAATCGCTATCTATTCCTCGCAATCTTGGGACACGGGCGCTTCCGTTACTCTTCGGATTCTCGAGACTCTATATACGGGTGTCTTGGGTTAGCCGATGACATGATTACAACTTTGATCGTGCCAGACTATGAGAAGTCGCCCGCTGAGATATTCACCACCTGTGCCATACAGCTCACCTTAAGTTTGCAATCTTTGCTACTATTCAGCTTTACGACACGGAATAGAGACTGCGCGATTAAGACACCGAGCTGGGTCCCTACTTGGGAACATCTTGAAGTCCACAGCGAGGAGGGCCGCACATGGACTAACAGGATGAAACGTGCAAACGCTGCACCAAAGTTCTCGGCATCCATGAATACTACCATGAAGTTCGATGTCATGGAGGGGCTCAATGTGAGAGTCTCTGGCTTGTCCATTGGTTGTGTTGCATATAAAAGTTCAACGAGCTTAAAGCGAATTCAGTTTCTGTTAGAGATCAAAGATACGCTGAAGGAATGGCGGCAACGTTTCTGTGTTATGTTACCAAAAGGCACCAGCGATATGGGAGCGAACTTCACCAAGCTCGTCATGAACGACACGATCGAAGTTGATTCCGAGGGACAATATCATTGGCAACGGTGTCTTCCAGAAGTCATTGAAGAATTTAGCCAATGGCTAATAGAGTCAAAAATAAGTATTGCAAGGACAGAAATCCTCGATGCACTGTACCGTGCATGCTTCGATCGCCACTTCTTTGTCACTGACAATGGCTACGCTGGACTTGGCCCAACAGAATTACAAGCAGGTGACTCAGTGTATGTCTTGGCAGGAGGACCCATGCTCTACATCCTACGACCTGTGCCCGGTGCGTCGCGTCCGCGAACTTTCACTCTCATTGGCGATTGCTACGTGCAAGGTGTGATGGATGGAGAGGCCGTCAAGGGCCACGAAGAGGACTTTCACGACATAGTCCTCGAATGAGTGGGATCTGTGCGCTATAGCCCTCGAGATGGGTCGTCACTGAAGCATATCCTGGATTGAATGCTTCGGTCCCGAATTTGAGCCCTTTCGAGCCATTTTACAGCTACACAATTGACCTCGCTTAGATTTGCAGATAATCGACGGCCGGAAAGCAGGAAGGAAGTGGCCGAGGGGGCAGAGAAGAGCAGCGGGGGAGCAAGTGTGAGCACAAACAGAGCATATAAGAGCAGTAAGAGAGTAAGAGTGAACGCAAAAGGAGCATGCGAGAGTAGCGAGGGAGTAAGTAGAAGTATAGAAGGAGTATAAAGGGGAGTAAGAGAGTAAGAGTAAAGGTAAAAGGAGTATGCGAAAGTAGCGAGGGAGTATGTATAGGCATAAAAGGAGTACGAGAGAGTAGTAAGGGAGCATAAGGGAGTAACGAGCGAGTAGGCCGTAGAAAGAGACCTTAGCGGAGCATTAGAGCGGCGACGCTTGAGTTACCTATAGGGAATAGGTCGCCCTCAGTTCGAAAAACTTGTAAGTGTATACATATGGAGCCAGAAGGAAAATTCAGCATAAGCTCTACACTATATACACACCTCAATATTATTCCGTTCCAGGCATGAAGTGAGCTACTTTATAAAGTATTAGTACACTACCTCATAAAGTATACAGTAACTATATATAGTGTATAAGTTACTTTATAAAGTACTAGCCTCCTCGCCGTTAGAACGGCACTTTACCAAGTAGCTAGCTACCTTACTCTATAAAGTATACGCTGTCTTTTCAAAGATAGGTAGGCCACTTTATAGAGTACGTATACTACCTTAAGGCTTTTCAATAATTTAAGTCTAGGAAACCTAGATGTATCCAAGCTATAAGTATACCTTAGGTATAACTATAGGTAGCAAGGCCGGTAGCTAGACACCCTAGTTAACTAAAAGCGGCATGCGTAATCTATGAAAAGACGTCTACTTTATGAAGTAAGCCTACTTCATGAAGGCCTAGTACACTTCATGAAGTAAAAACTTCATGGTTGAACGGGATAAAATCACACACATCCGATCTCAAGTTCTCTCTACCTAGCGCTATAAAGCTTCATCCACAAGCGCGTTGTCACTAAACAGCAGCTCCTTATCCACGGCATCTTCCTGGCTACGTATATGACTGCATGTGGTAGGTGCTCACCCTCAACTGCATGCAACATTAATGGATGGGTGGGGCAGATGTGATTGGTGAGTTTGCGTTGTTGAAGAAGTATGCAGAGTACCTAGGCTCAATAGGTTGTGTGTTGTGTACGTTTGAGGCTGGGAGTCTTGTGTCAGTATGTGTGTAGGAATTCGATATATGTAGTCACTGCGAGTATATATATATA
>JASZXT010000212.1:0-39314 GCA_035521555.1 Lecanoromycetidae sp. Uapishka_2
CCCCAGCACCACGGGTGGTCTCCCTTCCCAGAGAGCCTTGATTTGCTGACGATGGGGTGGCTCCAGTACCTGAGCCATATCCAGTCTCAGTACCCGAAGAGCCATAGCCAGTGTTTCCAGCCGTACGAGAGTCATCTAAACCAGTTGTACCTCCTGCCGGGTAGGCCCCACTTCGCCCGGTTCCGTAGTCAGTGTTAGGATCAGAGGATGTGTTAGGGTTACCTCCAAGAGGGAACGAGCGGCCAGTTTCAGGTGCGTAATTGTCACGCTGGGGCTCTCTATGATGAGCGCCAGTTCCCGCTCCTAGAGCTCCAGCTCCTAGTGCCGCATCGCGACCAAGATGAGATGACCTAGAACAACCTGGAGTCAGCGGTGTCTCTACAATGCAGAATTTGGGTGCCAAGACACGTGTGAGGAGTGCAATTAGGGTAGAAGCCCCAGTATCACGCTGAAATAACTTCTTAAGGCTTGCAAAAGGTTGTTTGACGGGAGAAGATGACTCTGAAAAATGCCATACCCTGTAGTTGGTTCACCAGTTTGGGATCTGATATACATGTGAGCAAAGATTATAAAACTTTCAGATCAAACTTACCCTCCAATGCTACGATCTGGGTAGCTGTTTCCGGTTAAGCTGCTGCCGGTGCCAGCAGAAGCAGGCTCACGGGGAAGAGGCTTATTGAGACTCGGGTCATTCGTGCCCGTGATGGTGGAACCTGACTGTGATTGACCTGGAACACCTGATCTCACGCTTGCAGTAGTCGCAGCATCATCATCGAAGCCGCCTGGCATGCGTGAAGCATAGGGCTCATTCAGACCGTGAGATCCTTGGCCAGTAGGAGTATCGTATTGGCTACCACCCGTAGGGTTTGTACTCGTTGATAGGGGGTCATTGCGAGACGTGTTGCCGTACCCGGTGTTACCGGTATTGGAGGTTGTGGTGTTGGTAGAAGTCGACAGAGGATCATTACTACCGTACCCTGTTCCAGAAGAGGTAGGGTTTGTAGACGAGAGGGGATCGTTGCCAGCGGTACGACTGCTTCCGAAATGGCTCCCCTGGCCAGATTGGGTGCCTTGACCAGAGTGAACGGGGTCACCAGGCATGTTTCCGGAGCCGTACATGACTTCGTCGTCTTTCTTGCTGCCAGGGTTGCTGTTGTATGTTAGGGTAAAGTACATTTGATTTGTGGTCACGGCTATGAAACACAGTAAATAGGGTACTCACATCATATTCTTAAGCTTCTCCATGATTGCGGCAATCCACTAGGACTGTTAGGTATCGAAAAGGTGTTGTTGCTGTGATGGAAGGTGGTAATGAGGGTGCGTTCGGCACAACGTTCTTCTCGAGAAGGATGAAGATTGATGTGCGAAGGAGAGAGAAGGTGTACAGAAGGAGGTGATGTGCAATGTTGTGAGGTGAAGTGAGTGGTAATTATACCTTACCTTATTCACATCACTCTCAAGCTTGGAAGCTGTATTTACGGCTTGGCATGGATTCTAGCCCGCGCATCCTACGTCATTGTACATCGCCTCTTCCTCATCAAGAAGTCCTATTATCACACCATTAACATGAGCTAGCCCAAAATTCTGAATTTTCGATATGCAGCAGGGATTCAAGTCAGATTCGCCTTCTGCTTCAAATTGGTTCGAAAGTCACTAGATGCTAACCCCGCGCTACGAGAGCTCTACCCAACATTTTACATCGACACGCTATTGGATACTGGCAACTTTACTCCGCTACAGAAGCAAAATATGATCTTACTTGCCGACAGAGTTTGAGCGCCTACAGCTTGTTCTCGGTGCATTTGCCAGGCTCCAGGCAAGCCAGGATCGAGAAATTGTGGACAAAGTACCGTAAATAGTAGTGGGGGGAAGATCGATGTTCAGCCACAGCTTGGCACTTTGCACAGCCATCATGAAGCCACACCTAGCCTCGAATTTATTCCCGTTCCATTCACTGAATTCTATTTCTAGCGCTAAGGTAAACAGCATTCAAGATTCTCGGTACTATCTCCTGCCTTGGTCAGAGACCACATTTAATGCTATTCCCTGTATCCATGAGCCGTAAGCATTGCAAAAGCAGATCACAAGATATTGAAATGCACATCACTTCCACACTTGAAGGGACTTGAAGGGATATCTTCCATGGTACGAGACCCATACAGGCAGCAGCTGACTCGACATTCGAGCACCGGCGAAAGCTACTGGTTCACTATTGATCCCACTGTATCTTTGGATCGGTCATAGTTCATTATACTCAAGTATTTAGTCATCTGTCGGGTTCCCTTCACAGGGAATTTAATATGTCTCTTTTCCAAAGGTCATGCATTTCTACACAAACCCAAATAGGCCACCAATTGCATAGTACATATGCTCCAAGCCAATGCCGCATAGTCGTCGTCATACATCATATACCAAATGGTAATCACATAAGCATAAATTTAGTCCCTGTCTCTCGTCGATGCCTTGATTGTACTCTGCGACATTGCATTTGCAAGCTCGTCCTCAGTAAACATTTGTCCGTTCGTGATTGTCTTCTGGGATTGAAGGCCGTATGTATCACCACTCGTTACCGTCTTCCGTGTCTCAAAGCCAATGATCTGACTCTCAGCGGTCCTCGGCCTTCGATTCTCTGCCGTATGTTGTCTTGACAGTCCCACTGCACGCCCCCAAATGTCAGCCTTGGAAGTCCACTTGAGCCAGTCTTTGCATACCGTTTCTTACATCATCATCAGCCTCTCCTTCCTCAACCCCTGCAAAAGTCGAATTCTGTCTACTTCCCAGCTTGTTACTCCTTCTACTCCACGCGCTTCCCCTCCTGCTCATGATTCGACTTCCCATAGGACTCAGATCACTAGTCCCCGTAGCACTACTTTTCCTTCTCGTCCACGCATCTCCAAAACTGAACGCCGACAGCTTGTCCTGGTGTTCCTTGTTGTAAGGACCTCTGTACTTCGGCTTGGGCATCTCCCCAGGCTTGTAGATGTTGTCTGGGAGTTTCTCCTTCTTAGGCTTTTTTGACTTGTTGGATTTGTCGGTGTCGGTTCTTGTGAGATCGTCGCCCTCGGCACTTGTTCCCCGGCCAAGAGCCCGTTTCATTTTTGCTCGGAATGGCATGATTAGAAGCTGAGACCGAGACAAGGCATAGGATTATGGCAAGTGTGGGAGCCGAGTCAAGTAGATCCCATGTCCATGCGGTCAGTCCGCAAGCTGGGAGGGTCTACGCCTTTGCAAAATGTTGACTGTAAATATGTGTAGGTGGAGCCGACCACGTTGTGTATTTGACGTATGTATACAGAAGCTGAGAGGAATCGGAGCGGTCCTGTTATGAAACGGCCAAAGTCTGGAGAATCGAGACCGTAGGCTGACGCAGTTCGGGAGAGACGGAAGGTTGAGTACTGGAGGGGACTTCGTAATGGTAAGGCCAGCTTGGTGAACTTGGAGTCAGGGACTTGGACATTGATTTCGTCTTGACGGGAGGTGAATTGATGTGTTACATTGATGATTTGCCCCAGTCAGGAACATGCTGTCTTGCACGGGAGAAAGTAGTTGGGTTCAAGGACTCGGCTTGGCGGCAGAGACTCGAATTCTCGGCTCAGTCAGCCTCATGGGAAAATAAAACCACGCATTTAGGCTGATTTTCAATTAGATCCGACTTTATGCTGTCCATTATTGGCTTGTTGTTGTGAAAACTTGTTGATTTATTGATAAGAAGGACGACTGCCTTGTAAAGTAGCTTTGCGACCACGACTGGGGTTCTAGCTAATAATGCGAATGCTTAGACATCTAAGACATAGCCAACGCACTGAGGGAAAACCCTCTTTTGACAAGTCAAAGCCACTTATTTGTGTCCACATCTCATTTAAAAGAGCGTTCTTCACGCTCAATTTTTGAAAGTCACTCTAATAGCACATACAAAGCAGCTTAGGTCCGCAGCCACATCGGCAGGATATGGAGACTTCTACCTTCTTCATAGAAAGATGGGAGATCCGACACACCCAAAGTATGTTCATGAATCGGAGTATATACAGAGACCAGATCCGTGAACCACCCAAGCCCGACATTGCCCCACGCCTTGTTCTATTACAAAAGAGTATTTCAAAGTATCCCACCTAAATTAAATGTTGCTACTAGCCCAGTAGTAGTCTACCTAGCCAACACCTCATCCAAGTCAACGCCATCGCTCTAAGATATGGCCTGGGGAATATGGCTTTGAAAGATACTGTTGAGGGTCCCACTTCAGAATTGGTCATATCAGATCCCTGATACTCATTCGGTTTGAAGACCCTAGAGGAGTAGGAGATGGTACCAAGGGTGGCAGCATCAGCGGTGGCCGTAGTGACGGATTTTGCATAATCTCCCGACGCTGCTGCTCTTCCTGCTGCTCCTGGAATAGTCGTTTCAGAATTTTTACAACGTCGTCCCATCCAGCCCAATCAGACCCCTCTGCGTCTGGAATAGCTTCGCAGCCATTTCGGCTGTCTCGCACTCTATTTGCATTCGCTGCTGGGTATTGTAGGCGTCTATCTGCCCGATGATTTGTTTCACTCGTTCTACTCGATTTCCAGATCCATGAGTTTTCGAAGCTGCCTTGAAGATCGCCTGAGGCGTAGGCGATCATCTCCTCATCCGTATCAAGATTCTCCCTTTGATTCTGCCTGTCGAGCAACTGATGGATGAAGAACTCCAGATAGCGACCGCACGCCACGTTGATCGGCCGTGCATCTCCGATTGTGGCGCTTGCTCGAACGCACCACAATGCATTTTCCCAGTCGGAGCGAAAGCACAGATACAGAGTGCAGCGCCATATATGTGTGCAAAGGAAGGCACTCACTGCTGAGACCATGCGTGCTTCCCAGGACCCGGTCTCATTCGACGGATGAGAGTGCGTAACGGGTGACTCTTGCATACAGCGGGAAAGCAGGTGCGCAGTATCCCTGGCAACCATGGCACACATATTCAACGCGTCGGATCTGTCGCGAGCCTCACATGAAGGGTTCAGATTGTGGCGGAATAGCATGAGGCGAGCGTTCTGTAAGTAGATCAAAGGAGGTAATTCGACAGAATCGAGATAATCATTGTGGCGTGCATGATTTTGTGCTGGGAACGCCTGCAAAGACACATTGAAATGCGAATTATATGCTTGCAAGACTGACTTAGCCAAAAATCGACTTTTCAACATCCTTAGAAGCTTGGCAATCCCGCCAATGACTTGTATCATTGGAAGAAGTGGGGAAACGGACTGCTCTGGTGTTGGTGAAGCCCAGTCGATGTCTTCGCGTATGTACTGGTCATCCACAGGACTAGGCATGCTAACATTGCAATCCTCTTCCTTAGTCAGCGCTGGTCGTCCAAGCTCAAGGGACAGTAAGCTACCGAGGTCAGTGACTTTCTCAACAGCATGGATATAGACCTCACCAATCACAAGAATACACACACCACCAGACGCGCCGGCGCATTTCTTCTTCAATGCTGGACCACGTTCCGGCTTCACAATTGAGGCCAATGTCGAAAGACATCCGGACAGCACAGCCAATATAGGTCCATCCAGCAGATTTAAGGTTCATCTCCACAAGGAAGATGCTATTAAGTAGTGCAGTTCGAACATGATCCAAAGTAAGTTCTTCAGCCCATAGATCTATGAGAGATCTAGATATCTCGAGATACTTCCTGCCCTCTTGCCAGGAGCGGTGAAGGGTTCCGCAAGCGAAGACAGCATACAAAAGCGCGATCCAAATCCGTGGGACTGTGTCCAGCGATCCACTCCGGTAAACGATCTCATATTGTTCCTGGAAGGATGGCCAATGGATCATTGGTAATGTTGGATGCAGTGTAAATTGATACTGCCTCAACATGATGTCTGCCTCATGCTTTGGGGGAAGATCAGGGAGGGGGCCAAACAGGGATTGAAAAGATGCATTTTGTCCTCGGGGATATGGAAGCTTGAAAATTCCACGGCCATATTTTAGCATATTATCCCCGACCTCGACAAATTTCAAAGCGCCTGCGGTCTTCCGTCTTTTTGGTTGCCTTGATTCGATTCCAGGAAATTGCTCATTGGTATGTTTTGAACTGTGGTATCCGGGATCCGGAAGATGGGAGAGATTATGATTGTGGGCGGGTTCAGGAATGGGGAGATATCCGGTGGAAACATGATGTGCTGGACCTTCCTCCGTTCCACTATCTATCAACGAGCGCAGATGGCTAACTTGCAATCGCGCTTGCGCTAATTCCTTTTGGAGGTCTTGGTTGTGCCTGATCAATTGCATTGAGTTAGGTCATCCTGGTACAAGATTGCGGGGCTCTGACCTGATATTTGACATTCGCCTATTAGTCTCTTTCGTGAATTGACATTTGACGTTTCTACTTGAACATTCCGTGCAGCTCGAGCTATCTGTGGCATCACACTGCAGACTGATTAGGTTCACAGCCATACCACTCAAGGTAAACTGACCTTGACTTTACGCTCCCGACATGCGTCACAACTTGGGTCCTTCCTTCGCTGCCGATACGCCCGTTTCTGGCCTTGCAAATTGAATGCTGCAGTTTGGGAGTTTGACAGCATGTTCGGCACGCCACTGAGCGGTCCATGGGGCTGATTGAACTCCTGGTATCCGGGCAGGGAGATTCCGGGCGAAGCCAGCGGAGGATGGAATGGTTGACCATAGCCGCTAGATCGTGCGCCAGACGCGGGTGATAACGCTATGTGCTGGGGATGGAGAGCTCCAGACCTACTCGAGGGCCGACTTGTGGGACCAGGATTTGGCATACCAGTGACCTGTGGAATTGGACTTTGAAGGGCGGCGCTATTTGCAGCCGATAAGATGTTTTGCTGAGAGACCTGGACATACAACGGCGGAGTTCCTGGAGTTATGTTGGAATAGTTGGGAGGCATCTTGGGCCTTCCAGGTGGCTCAAGGCTCATGAGCGATATGGTGATTTGGATCCAGTTGACATGATCTTTCGCACAAGTGTCATCGTCTATTATCCAAACCAGCTCAATCAAAGAAGGTATATTTACATAGAGATGCGTCGGTAGGAGCAACGCAGAGCAGTGCAGAACAGAATAAGACGATATACAGGCCTGGACCGTAAGTAGGCTTTAAGCATCTGGTTGCTACGTCCGTCCTATGGGCTTCTCATATGTCAGATTAGGTTCCTGGTAGCACACACCCAGTGGCAGAGAAGTTAAACGGCTCTCCAATCAAAGTTCTGGTTCGGTTCGGTCGATGGACCGTGGGGAAGAAAAGCCTAATATTTAGAAAGCTAATGTATCAATCGTAGATGTGTATGTAACCTTTGTGGTCGAAGTTGGACTTGGAGTTCAACATTTGCCACAATCAGTCATTGGCTCCCACAATGATGAACGACGGTTATGCAGGGCCAATCTAGGCTGGGCCGAGCTCCATGCAGGCAACTGGGAATCCACGGCCCCAATTTGTTGACGAGAACTACTAGGTCTGATCGGTTATCGGGAAGTGAGCTTTCTGACGACAGCCGCAAATATATCGTTGACGTCTAAGCGTTAGGTACAAGGTTGGAGGGTGAAGAGCATCAAGTGTGGACTTTCTCGTTCACGCAGCTTGACTCTCGTGAGGACTTGTTATTTCTATGAATTGTAGTAGAGCGAATTTTCGGCCCAAAGGCAGACTTAGAAACGAATGAACAGGAAAAATAGGTTCCTTGAAGTCGAAAGAGGAAGGGCTAGATATTGATGGGCCCATAATGTGGTCGTTAGTAGTACCTATGCAGAAGAGAGTTAGATATATGCTTGGGTGAGATCTACATCGGGTCCGCAACCAGAGAGAAGCTAAAAGGCTTCGAAAAGGCATGCCGGATCGAAGCCGACCTGCACCATTGTCTTGTCTGCGTTTGGTACGGCAACAGACTAATGGCAGTAGCAGTGGGGGGAGGAGCGATTGATCGACACCTTCTTACACTGTCAGACGTCCTGTATGGTAGATCCCCGCGGCTCTCTTGCTCCAATACCTTACCATTCAAGCCACACATAATCTTCATTTAGCCTGAGCTTTCCTTGTAATAGTGCAGCAACAGGCAGATTGCTATTCGATGATTGATGATTACCGCTTTTTCGAAGCCTTCCAACACTCATGATGATAATAATGACTTGTTCCCAAGCAAGGACAAGGATTTGGGGATGTGCGACCAGGAGTGAGTTGGGTGACGGGTGGAAGCCAATGACGATATTGCCGAGATCGCTAGATCTACCCAATTCCCGCGACTTGGGCCATTTCAGGTAAAGATTTGGCTGTGCCTCACAGCGATCTCCACAAGCACCACAGATCAGGGCAACGCTAATGAAAGCCTAAAATGCTCCCCGAGTTGTTAAGTCGCGTCGGCTGTGCGGCAAAAGATCATTACTGAAGTGAATTGCGAACTAGTAACTGTGCCCGCTGTGGTGCTGTACTGAAAGCTATCAGCATACGGAGTACTACGTATATCTGCAGGTCAATACACTTACTGCAAGATCATGCATAGGGAGATCTGCTCATGCAGTAGGTCATTGTCAGGAAACATTAGCATTGTTTGACGTCAAGATCCTTTTCTGCTCTGACAATAAACGGTGTTCGATTCGCCCCCACCAATATTACCGATGTTTTGGTCACTGATCTTCACTTTTGACGGAGATATCCTTTGACGATAATAAGTCCAGAATAATCAATCGGTCGAGTAAGGTACTCAAACAATTGGTAGATCAGGCAGCAGTCTTGAGGCTCTCCCGTACTTTATACTGCAGCGCAAGAACCGCGGTAGACTTGCTTTTAGGGTGATATCTTGAACTGTACTTACTCCGTACTACTCGGGTAATTGCATACAGGTAGAGCGACGGCTCGACAATGTCGAATCGCTACTCGTATGTCGTAGTGCGATATTTAGCACCCACAAGTGGGTCCTAAATTTCCAACCAAGCGCCTTAAGCTTGCTCCCTTCTACAAACACACATTTCCTGGCACATTCATCAAAGCCAGCTGAGTGCGGGCTCGTTGTTATTGTCTATTATAATTGTACTTAGATAGAGAGCGACAATCGAACGACCTAAGAATTCACAAGGCGGCCTCACGACCCTCAATGTTATATTATTTTCTCCATGAGTTGAAGTGAATTGAGTTGAGGGTTTGATCGCTCCGAATACCCGTACCTGTGCGGCTGTACCGAAGTCTGGTGCTCCTCCTGCTCTTCGACTCTGTAGATCAATAATCTAGGCAGGTATTGGCGTCGTCGCATAAAACTATGAGATATGTGGAAGCAATGCCGTCCACTCATTCGCTTCCTTCTAGAGGTTTACGGCAGTTTGCAGAGCAGGAGCGATGATCGTACTTTATCATTAGTAGGAACTCCGCAGCCTAAATTAACTTTCAAAGGCCCGCTTTGGTGGCCGTTTGCACCCCGATTAAATGATAGAACGCTCCCCTGCAAACACCCAAGAACATGACGAGCAGGAAAGTATTAACCAGGGAGCATGGGCACTACCCGGCTTGCGGTTGATCACCCCCTCTTGATATGAGACCTACCTTAGTGCGCTGTGTTCTGGATACCAATGTGCCATCAGAAGTTTGGTGCTTCAGTCTACTAATAGACATAGGACTAGGTAAAGAGCCTGGCTAGGCTTCCAGACTTTGTTGATGAGGGCAGAATCTATTTTCCATGCCCCGAGCCCCATTGCCGTTGAACTAGCGAAGTTTGGTGGGTGTAATGTATTATGCAGACAAAGCTAGTATCGTGATCCAATTGTTGGTCCTTGAGATTCCACGAAGATCCCTGCCACAACTCACAGCTGGCCTTGAAGAAAGCGAAGACAAGGCAAAATGGCAGGGAACGTACTCAGTCGAATTGCTCGAATGGCAGCCGAGCATGTTATGCCCGTCATTCTAGACCACCAAACGTTCCCTGGAATGCTGATCCTCTGATCTTGACTAAGGTACCTTAGCGCAACCATTTCCCGCTGTCAACCTGACATCCGGGCAAATCCAGGTCGATCGGACTCGAGACCCAATCTACACATGTTTTGGGCCTCAGACATTAGCTTTGAACATGGTTGACTGAATCAATCACCACATTTCCTCCAGTCCGCTCAGCCCACAATGTGCAAATCACCCCTCCACCCATTCCTTCACGCACTTCCAAAATGTGAGCATCATATGCACCTGGAGGGTTCTCTATCTCCTGCCCTCCTCTTTGCGCTTGCCGCCCGCAATAGCATTGAGCTCCCTGGCACCGATGAGGCCTTTGCGTCTCCCGACTCTCTGCTCGACCGCTATACACGCTTCTCCTCCCTTGATGACTTCCTTCAATACTACTATATTGGCATGAATTGCCTGATACACGAGAACGACTTTGAGCAGCTGGCTTGGGAATACTTTTTACGTGCTAAGAGTGATGGAGTCGTCCACGCAGAAGTCTTCTTCGACCCACAAGCTCATACCGGAAGAGGAGTGAAATACGAGACCGTGGTGGATGGGTTCGAGAGGGCATGCAAGCGAGCGGAGGCCGTCCTTGGAATCAGTACGAAGCTGATATTGTGCTTTTTGAGACACCTGCCCGTCCCTGAATCACATACAATGTTCGACCAAGCACATGATGATCTGGTGAGTGGACGACTCGCAGGAATTGGACTAGACTCGAGCGAAATGGGCAATGCACCCACACGGTGGAAAGGGATTTATGTTACAGCCAAGGAGAAAGGGATCAAAAGGACAGCACATGCTGGAGAGGAGGGCCCTGTCGAGTATATTAGGGATGCACTGCAAGAATTAGACATTGAGAGGATAGACCACGGGATAAGGCTGGCAGACGATGAGCACTTAATGCGTAAGGTGGCTGAAAAGCAAATACTGGTGACAATGTGTCCACTGTCAAATGTGAGGTTGAAGTGTGTCAAAGAGGTGAAACAGCTACCCATCAAAACCTTCCTGAACAACAGTGTTAATTTTTCGATCAACTCTGACGATCCCGCGTACTTTGGGGGGTACATATTGGATAACTACTGCGCTGTACAAGAAGCATTTAATCTTTCGGTCGAAGATTGGCATACAATCGCTGAAGCCTCGATAAAAGGGAGCTGGTGTGATAGTAGCAGGAAAGATGTGATTATGAAACAGTTGAAAGCAACTATAACACGATTCAGTGCTTGACTATCATCAGAGATTTGCCAATATTGAAGGTGGTCGTTCACTTGGTGGCGAAGAGCGAAGACCATCGTGCCTAAGACTACACGGTCACAATAGGTAAAAATTAGATTCGTAAATCCTATAGAAGTCCATAGGTTTTGAGACAGGCTTTCATCACATATAATCTCAATAATTTACCAGATGGCATAGATTACCAACTATGAAGGGCCTCAACGGACGCAACATCGGACATGATGTTGTAAAGCAAGACCCGGAAAGCCAATGAAGAGGGAGTCTCTGCTCTCCAGATTGGAACGCCACAAGAGGATTCATTTGACCGTCTCATCTTGCTGGACATTGCTGTTGATTGGACGAATCGAAGTGGTAAACTTGCTATGCTTCCAAAGCCCCAACGCTCTACCCCAGGCCGCCATTACTAATAACAGCCCCCATACCAGACTGCTATTGACATCTATGCAGCATGTGGGCGATTGCTCCAAAATGCCACATGAGTTCCAGGCTTAACGGGGAGTCTCATAGGCTGACTTGGGTTTAGCGCGTCCAGCCACGTCGTGAACGTCATGCGACCCTGATGCGGCGCCTAGGCAACCGCAGCTGCGATAGATAAGCACTCTCACCTTCAACTACTCCCATCAGAACCCTACATAGCAACTTTTATACTGTAAGACAAACGACAATATTCGTGCACAGTATGAAGGTCCTTGCTTCAACTCTCTTCATAGGAGGATGTGCTGCGTTATCGCCAGTGCAACAAGTCCTCGAAGCTCCACACCACACTCCAGACTCGTGGGCTAAACCACTCCACAATCTCCAGGATTCATTGAAGTCGCTTACAAGCGAAGCTCGAGCTGTATGGGATGAGGTCGCGCTAATGTACCCTGGGGCATTGGACAAAGCTAGTTTCTTCTCTTTTCCAAAGAAGCACACCCGCCGGCCAAATACACACTGGGATCACATCACTAAAGGCGCAGACATCCAGAGCGTATGGGTCGAGAACGAGAAAGGAGAAAAAGAGAGGGAACTTGATGGGAAGCTTGAAGCGTTTGATCTCAGAACGAAGAAAGTCGATCCTGCCTCGCTGGGAGTCGACCCTGGAGTCAAGCAGTACAGTGGATATCTTGATGACAACGAAAATGACAAACATCTCTTCTACTGTGGGCGTTAAGCTTCCAGATAATTTGGAGCATTCGCTGATGGTGCGCATAGGGTTTTTCGAGTCACGCAATGACCCAGAGAATGATCCAGTCGTCCTCTGGCTCAATGGTGGACCTGGATGCAGTTCTCTGACGGGCCTTTTTCTCGAGTTAGGCCCTGCATCTATTGACGAGAAGCTGAACGTTGTACACAACCCGTCCTCGTGGAACTCGAACGCGTCTGTTATTTTCCTCGACCAGCCTGTTAATACCGGCTACTCGTACAGTGGTGGCTCTGTTAGCAACACTATAGCTGCTGGCAAAGATGTCTATGCGCTCCTCACTCTCTTCTTCAAGCAGTTTCCCCAATACGCTCACCAGGACTTCCACATTGCCGGAGAGTCATACGCTGGACATTACATCCCCGTGTTCACCTCAGAGATCATGAGCCACAAGAAGAGGAATATCAACTTGAAGTCCATCCTTATTGGCAATGGTCTTACCGATGGTTTGACTCAATATCCATACTACAGACCCATGGCTTGCGGTGAAGGAGGATGGCCAGCCGTTGTGGACGAGAGCCAATGCCAAGCAATGGACAATGCACTACCTCGCTGCCAATCCCTCATTGAAGGTTGCTACAGCAGCGAGAGCGTTTGGTCGTGCGTTCCCGCGGCTATCTACTGCAACAATGCTATCATTGGCCCCTATCAGCGCACAGGACAAAACCCTTATGACGTCCGGGTTCCCTGTGGAGATAATTCTCTCTGCTACGATCAGCTTGACTTCATCAGCTCGTGGCTAAACAAGCCTGAAGTGATGGAGGCACTTGGCTCTGAAATTGACAGCTACGAGGGATGCAATTTTGACGTCAATCGTAACTTTTTGTTTGCAGGCGATTGGATGATGCCGTTTCATCGCTTGGTGCCAGCTATCTTGGAGAAAATGCCTGTCTTAATCTACGCTGTATGTCGCTTCGCAAGCCTCTTGACTGATCATGCTGACTTCCGTTATTAGGGTGATGCGGACTTCATCTGCAATTGGCTCGGTAATCGGGCATGGACTGAAGCACTTGAGTGGCCCGGTCAAAAGGCGTACAACAAAGTTGGGCTTGAGGACTTGAAGCTTGGCGGCGATGGCAAGAAGATTGGTGAGGTCAAGAGCAATGGCAATCTAACCTTCATGAGAATTCACGCGGGAGGCCATATGGTTCCATTGGACCAGCCAGAATCCAGCTTGGAATTCTTCAACCGCTGGTTGGGTGGTGAGTGGATGTAATCAGTAGTCTACAGTCATCCACTACCTGTTCTCAGCGGGGTCGTACAGTTAAGATGGCGTAAAGATCTTGCATTAGTGCCTCCTTTTCAGGCGAAAGGACATCAGCTTAGGAGTGGGGGCGTAAGATTGATGGCATGGTGATACTCGAGCTGCGTAACCATGCTATAGTCGTATATATGTGTGAAAGTTAATCGCAACAAGTAAATAGTTGTTTAAGATAATTATTAGTAGTAGATAAGCCTGAGCAGCTCTCGCCACCAGCAGAGATTCCCATTCGTCCAAATTCTTGACTCCTCTCTCAGCCTCGTATGAAACATACTGCAACCCGGGCCAGGGCCTCCTTCTCATATGAGAAGCTTCATGCAGATGCTGTAACGTGAATGACCATCGTGTTCATGAACACTCGTATAGAGGATCCTGAGCAACTTGGTAAGCTGAGAAGAAGACTTGACGGTCCCCGCCTCGATGGGCACAGTACTCAGCCTCAGAGGATGACCGGCTGCAGCGAGTCGGCGAGACCTAGAGGCCAATGCTTAATAGCGTCTCCTATGCAACAAGTGATGTGGCCTCTCCGAGCCGGCCTTTGCGAGTAGTGTGTGTGATTTAGATGGACTGGGGCGATGACTATTTTGGATCTGTGGGTAGATGCATAACGTGATACTCTCGTATGTCTCCCTCGTCGGATGTATCCTATACATACCGTCTTAGGACTAGTCCTAGGTGCTGAACTTGCTGATTTCTGGTTTCATGCTCCTAACTTTGCCATATCAATGATCGATGGGATGAATTAGCAGCCACTGCTCTACGTTGATACGTTGATACACGTCCAACATGGTTCACTTCCTCCTTGTCCAAAGATAGCCTTGAATGTTGAACCCCAGCCCCACACTCAATTTCCGCAAGTCCTAAAGCCTGTGGGGGATTGTCCGCTCCTAAATTCAGTGCCATGCCCCACAAACATCACAGTCTGTTCTCAAGGGGCAATCGCTCGCAAGCATCATTGAGTGTTCAGGAAGCCAATGACAAGCGGTCCTACGGTGACTCTCCGCTACATTCTCCCGCATTCCCACCGCAGTCGGCCCCGTCGCAACGCTACGACGACGAAGAGGAGGAACAAAGCTACAGTCTACCATATCGTTCAGACGAGGCCAGATTCTACCAACTAGCTTCTCCGCAGCGATCGCAGAGCCACAGAATCCCAACTTCGATAAACACGAATCAGCCAACAATTCATCTCGTCGCGCCTCACAACAGTTCTTCTACCCCTTCGTCAGCCATTGACGATAACCCAGACAGATACTATCAACAAGGCCCATCTCCGCCAGTACATAAAGCAGAACCCAAAAAGCGAAGGTTTTTTGGTCTTGGGAGTTCGTCTTCCGCGAAAGAATCTGGAAAAGGTACAAGCGCACCAGCACAAAAGCTTGGGCGATCGATATCAGTGAGAAGAAAGGAGCAGATAGAACCCCAGACTTACGCAGACGCCGGAGTCCGCTATACTCAGCAACAGCAACAACAGCGGTGGTCCACATCGGAACCTCCTGCAGAGGAAGAGTACGAGGACGACCGCGGTGGAGAAGGTCTTCGTACTACACCTCTTTACTACCGTGCGGCCAGCCCCCAACCTCCAGACAAAGACCCACTGAAGTCTCCAGCCTTTCCACCATCCCTTACTCACGAAGATCTGATCCGCAGTCAGGTATCTCAGCAAGGAGGGACGCCAGCCTCTGGCGGTCGTTATCAACTGGACCGACAAGGCTCTCGCCAGTCATCGTGGGAAAAAACCACTCAACAAGTGCAAAAACATTCGCGTAGTGAATCGCAGCATACACCTTCCTCCTATCATCCTTCGCCCTCATCAGCGACCTCGACTTCGAGCCACCCTTTCGCTCACAGAGTTCCACACGAATCAAATCATCAGTACTATCAGGACCCAAACAATCGACCACCGTCGCAACAATCCCTTGAACCCCCTCCACCATCACACCATCCACGAACACCTGAAGCTTACCAGAGCAAGCAAGGACAGGGCCAAGAGACTCCGTATGCGCAAGGCTCAATGGGTCCACCGCCAACGCAACAACCTCCCCCCAACCGACGCTCGAGCGAGTCAACGCAACAAAGTCAGAATTCGCAAGGCCGAGAAGGAGGAGTCTATCAGCCTTACAGTCAGACAGTCCTGCCGTCGAATGCACCACCACAATACAGCGCGCAGCTAGCCCCACAGAATCAAAATTATAGAGGGAGTACTCAGCCTTCACCTATGGCACAACAGCACAGTGATCAAGGACGGAGTACGCCTCCACCAAGTCGATCTCGTGATGATCTGACGAATCTTGAACCTGCACAACTACTTGCACGGCATGATGAACTACGTATGGCCACACCCTCTTCTCACTGCTTGTGTGGCTCTTCACCCTTTTCGTTCCTTCGCTAACTCGTAACTGTGCAGAGGACAAGTACCGAAAAGTCAAGAAATACTACTTTGATAAAGACGCCCAGGTCCAGCAACTGCAGAATACACTTGCCCACCAGCGCTTAGCCCAATCTCGAACATCTCTCGATGACAATGAATATTCCAATCGCTTCCAGCGCCTCGATGGCGCTATCAACAATCTTGCATTCAACATTCGTCGTGACTGGAAATCTGTCCCGCCATGGCTCGCACCTTATGTCAATCGAGATGCTGCCACTCTGCCTACCAAAGAGATGACCGCGGTTGGCCGCGCATGTATATCCCGCTGGCTTGTAGATGAGCTTCTGGAACGCTACTTCCATCCGGCGCTCGACCCAGCATTTTCCGCACAACTGAAAATCATAGAGAAGAACCTTCGCCGTTTTGCAGCTCCAACACCCTCAGACGAAGAAAAAGATGCTCTGCTTGCCAGAATATCGAATTGGCGCCTGAGTACAATAGACGGTCTGCAAGAGGTCCTGTCTTCTCCACAAGCGACAGAGAACCGTACCATCTTAACAGAGAACCTTGTCGAGAAGCTCGTCAATAGCTTGTCCATGATGCTCAAAGACCCAACACCGCCGGGCCTTGAGGGTGGAGTTAGCATGATTGTAGAATTGGCAGTCGGTATTGCAGCAAACCTGCCATTGGAAAGCCGTGATGTCTTCGTTGAATATGTTACCCCTGGATCGCTCTTGCAAGAAGCCTACATGAAAGTCGAAACCGGCCTTCCCCCCTTAACAACTCCTGGTGATGGACTGGAAGGCGACACGGCGAGCATGGTGTCCAAACAAACCGAAGACACTGGCTCTGTGGAAAGCAAAGACACAGGCGTGAGTAACAACGCAAGCGGCGAAGAAGCTGCGAAACAAGAAGCTGCCATGCAGCAGCAGCAGCAGCAGCAGACCGCGCAAGGGAAGAAGAAGGGCATGTTTGGTGGCTTGATGAGTAGTTCTGGGACCAAAAAGGGTAGCATTGCTGGTGGTTCTGGTCTGCCTGGCAGCCAGACGTCACCACAGGGTCCCTCGCAGCAGCAGGGGCCACCGAAGGAGGAGAGGGTGAGGTTTTCAACGTTTATGGCCGTGGAGGTCCGAAGTAGGAGTGTGCTTGTGAAAGCTCCCGTGTATGTTCGAGAATGATTGGGGTGGCGAAGGTGGCAATGGATCGTGGAGTTACGATCTTAGAGTTGAGCGTAATAGAGCTTAGCATGGTAGCTTTGGAGCAGGTTACAGGTTGTTTGTAACAGGAGCATTGATGAGTAGACGATTTTTTGGGACTAGGTATAGTGGAATGAAATGCAAACAGGACAAGACATGTAACGGCTTAGATGCAGGAGGTGGCAACATAATTGTTCTACTTGAATGTTTGCACACATCTTCTGTGAGTACCTGTAACATTCTTGTGCCGGAAAGTTCGAGCAGTCGGCGAGGCCGAACAAAATCTCAACTTTCATCAGATCTTCTGGAGTGTAAGTTGTGAAATGACCAGTTCTCGGTCATAGGCACGGTATCTCCTTAACCAGACAGTATGGCCAATCTAAAAAGGTTCTCATCATCATTTATTCTCTTGGAGGATGTTGTTGAGCTGGTCTCTCCGTGGACCATGAGTGTTCTCCTTGTACTTGGAATGACATTGGAGCATTTATCAGACGATTTCTACGCAGCATAGAGATTAGATGCCTTGACTGATCTGATACACGCTCTGGAAGCCTCGTTATCGAGCCAAGGGATCTCATTGTTGTGGACATAGCTATGTCTGCTATCACTAATCTGTGCATTCGCAAATGAAATGAGTGTGAGGTCTAAAGACCATGTAAACTACGCTTCGCCCACGACAGAAGCAGCTGAGTATTTTTTCCTTAGCTCGGTCGTGATGAAGAAGTGCAACTCAAAATGCCAGCAATCTGAATCTCCGATCAATTTCCCGTTCACATCCGTCAACTCTCCTCAACCTTGGAGGACCTTCCTAGCACCAGTAGTCATAGCTATCTTGGATCCTGTCCTTCCACTCGCTTTCTGATTCGTCATCTTTGCGACTCTTGGCATCTAAAAGAGCGAGCCTAAGGCGGCGCTCCGCATCCTTTGCAGCTTCATCTGCCACAGCGCCAGGGTCCCTGCCATGCAACTTGTACTGCTCCTCGACCTTTCGTGCAGCTTCCGCCGTCATTCGCTTCACAATATCTTGCTGCCATGTTGGAAAATCGTCTTTGATCTTAGGCGGGCCTTTACGAAGCTCACTTCTGTCTGGCTTCTCCCTCGAGACGATAATACCGATCTCCTTCATGGCTAAGATGTTAGCTTCGTGGATACTGTCAATTAGACATGCTTCCCACGCATCGGAAATCTTGAGCGTACGCTTCAATGTCTCATTGCAAGCATTGTTCGCAAATTCGGTAGCGCCCCATAAGAGGCATTTGCATCCAGGGTAGGGCATGCTCCGCGGCCCGGACATGTCTATAATGTGCGGGTGGTGGGATTCATCGAAGGGATGCTCAGCAATCATACGGAGCCTCTCCGCCTCGGCTACTTCTTTTTGGGCAGCTTCCCTTTCTTCGGTCCTCTGGCTATCCTCTCGGCAAGGGTTGTCCCACATCATCTCTGAGAATTGTCTTCTGGCTTGTTCGCATGACCATTCTACATGCCACTGCATCCACATCCTCAGGTGGGTCGTCTCACTCTTGGTACAAAAATGCTGCTCGTCACCAACCTCGGTGATTGCTTCTTTGGCGTCTTGCCCTGCTTTGTATATATGATCCCGTGCCCTCTCCTTGGCTTCGTTTAGTGCGTTGGGTTCATTCAGTAAGGGGTCCCAGCCTCTATCCAGGCGATAGAACGCCTCCCTTACCTGTGCCTCGATGATCTGGTGGGCCCAAGTGTATTTGCACAAGCAAAGTAATGAACCTACTTGACTATCGAGGTATGGGTTTGTGATTGGATCAGAGGCGCGAAGGTGGCGCTTCAAATAGGTATCCGGATGGGTGCCTTGGGAGAGTGCTGTATATGTGTTGGCTTCTGGCTTCTTCAAAACTTCCACGTCTATCTCGATGAAAACCTTTTTCACTCCGGTCTTGACGGCTTCATGCATCTTCGTACTCATCCACGGCTGGACATGTCCCTGGTCGTCCTGACTGATGTCGCCGTCATCGTCAAGGCTTCCTCGAAGGCAGGGTACTGGTCCTGTCCTTGACCTGATGACATTCTCAACGTCCTTCAAAGCGGTGGCGACATGGTCGTGTATTAGCTTCTGGGCATCTTTATCGGCATCACTGGTACTTGTAGGATTACTAGCTTGGTAGTAATCGAATGCGGCCTTGCAGGTAGCTTTCTCAATTTTGTGCGCTTCTCTGGAAAGGCATACACATTCTTTTCCACTTGTATCTTTGGCCTCAGATGTGGTCATCGTGAGAAGTATGTCGTCCGTTAGAGCTACACTGGGCATTGTCGAAGAACTTTCGATCGTGGTAGTTGATGATGTCGGTGTCGATGTCGATGGCATCGTCACGGTCGTTGGCGAAGTAAGAATGTCTTCGCTGATGACAAGCTGAGGGATATATTCCCCCATGTCTAGGGCAGGAGATGGTAGAATCGTTACTGGGCTGCAGGCAGAGTCGGGAAAGGTGGAATTGTACTTGAATCCTGTGAGCTCGCGAACTACATAAATTGTTTGAATAAGGGGCAGCGCTTGCTTCGTTCGAGTTGGTCAATTATCTAGGTTTTATGGTATGTGTCATGATTTGATGTGAAGGCTTCTGAAATTCTCCGACAATATATTCAAGTTTTCAGAACAAGGAAATGGAACATAGCTATGCATATACGAGATCAAGGTTGTACGAGTGAACCGGGCTAGATCCCCTTACCAAGGTAGCTATCGATACAAAATTGTGTCACAGTGACACCAGAGAAGCTGAGGTGTTGATGAGATTGCTGCAATGCAGCGGGGATTGGAGGGTTCAAGCATGTTGCACATTCGCATGTTCCTTCGTATCTTCCTGAACAACTGACCCAACCGGCAGTGCGGTGCATACCAGCCAGTCGATAAGAAACCGATCAAACGCAGAGTGAGACAAGTCTTCCGTAGCTCCACAGGAATGAACATCTTGGGTGGCAATGAATGACTCATAAAACCTACCCACCTCTTTGGTTGGTATAGAGTGACCATTTATGCACCGTTTTGAGCGCTGCTTCTTGTTTCGAGTTACCCACCACGAGGTATCCCAACGGCTACATGCTTATCATTTCATCAAGCAAAAGCCAGGTCCTGGAATTTATTCTCAAGCATACACCAAGCCAAAAGAATCACTGTGGTTACTCAAGATCTTGCGGCAAATCGAGTATCGTCTGTTGCCCCGAGGTCCAGGTATTGTGTAGCAGTCTCACCTAGTAAGATAAAAGGCCAGAACCAATTAATGGATTATCGTTAGGTTCACTTGAGTATTGTACCACTGATCCTCTGCACACATCTAGATTCATGTCGGATTGCCACATATATTGCAGGATCGGCTGTACCTCTCTACTGTATCCACCACCATTGGCTTCAGTCGATGGAAAACAATTTTTGAAACGCAGTTGGATACCAACGGAGCTCAATCAAGACACTATCGAACAATGCTGTCCCCCAGATCTTGCAAAGCTAAGCGGGAAAAGAGCATTCTCGGGAGCATGCTCGGAAGTTGCCCTGATGATTATGACCGGGAGTCCATCGACTGCTCATTTTTTGACATACGTGAGTACACAACGTAGCTTGTCCTAGTAGAACAGTTCCATGAATGCCTCACGAGGGCTCCAGAGGGCTTTTCGCCAGCGTCTTGATTCAGAAGCTGCTCCCGGCTCGCTGTCGCAAGGTTCATATGACATTTGGTGTTGTAGCATGTACTGTATTTATCTTTCTTCTGTCAGAACATGCATAGTAGCTTTCATCATCATGAAGGATGATGCGGAAAGCCTTTGCGTGACACTTATAGCCTGAGCCTCCTGATCTAAGATGGCAGACGACTTTAGGGCCAACAGGGGTTCGTTCTCAAGGAGTGCTTTAAGCTGCATCCAGATAATTGCCTGGTAAAGCCATGTAGAGAGCAATCCTAAAGCGTTTGCCATCTTCCATTCTTTCCAAGATCCGTCTGCACTGGCTGTTCATTTTCTTGGTGTTTGCAGCGTGTAATATGGAGCCGAAGAGAGGGAAGGTTTGTGTACTCATGTTTCGCGTACTCCGTAGGGTAAGGTGGATATCATTCAAGCCACACTTTTTAACCAGGGGTCTCGAGGTCCAGCCTTATGAGATTGCAAGCTAACAGGATTTTCGAATTCGTCATCACCCTTCCGTCCACCGATTACGACTTACGAGTAGTACTCAACCGCCTTTGAATCAGAAATGGTATGACGATAGGCCATATTTTCACTTTTTCAAGTGGGTTATGTCCACAATCTTTCTGAGAGTTGGCTGTACCGCAATCCTATTGACGGTGGCTGCCATGGTGGCTTCGCCGCTTCGACGTTGGGATTGAGGGATTGAAATGAAATTAATAACTCTGCGGACCCGCACGGGAATGCTTCCGGTGTTTGAACGAATCGGGAAATTGGCCATACCACGATTACCACTGTGGTTAGCATAAGGGCACAAGCCTCTTGAAGCCTGTCATGCCGCTCATGATTGCGGCAAATCACATCCTTTTCGGTCATCATGCCCCCTGTCAAAGCTGAAAAAAGCATCGAGATCACCAACTTCATCTCCCGCCTCCCTGACTGCCCTCTAAAGGACAAGCTTTTGTTGCTTTGAAGTGGCATGCATCCCTCTTTCTCCGATGGCCTGTTCTGGACTAAAAGATCGTCCCATCCCATCACCATCCCCATGCCAATTCCACGCGAACCACATCTTCCTACCTGGAATCTATGGTCCCAGTCTGACGTACCCGAGCAAAACCGTTTCATGTTTGCCTCTCTAAATTATTTCTTTCTTCTTTCAACGATCAATCACCTTCCTCCATAATTTTCGACCTTCAGATATTAACAATTCTTATTTTTTCTTTAACACTTTCTTAATCGAGTATCATGCAGAACCCTCTTCGCCGCCCAAAAGGCAATGCTGCTCCTCCTCCCAGAAGAGATGTAGAGCGAAACAAGAATGATGACGGTGGCTATCTGGCAAAGGATGTCAGAGGCCATGTCGTTGCCATGACTGGCGAATTCGTTGGAACATTCATGTTTCTTTTCTTTGCATTTGCTGCTACTCAGATTGCAAACACTATTACACCTCCCACTGCTCCAAGTCTCGACCAACTCCTCTTCATCAGCTTGGCCTTTGGTTTTTCTCTTGCAGTCACAGCTTGGGTATTTTACAGAATAAGTGGTGGCCTGTTCAATCCTGCTGTACGGTCTATAGAGCTCGCTTCCTTTCGAAAATTTGCTAACACTTATTACAGGTCACTCTGGGCATGGTCATCACTGGTACACTACCCGCGCTTCGTGGGGCTTTACTCTTTCCTGCTCAAATGCTAGGTGGCATGGTCGCTGCCGGCCTAGTCTCGTGCATGTTCCCCGGTCCTTTAGCCGTCCAAACAACTTTAACGGCTGGAACTTCGATTGCCCAGGGTGTGTTCATCGAGATGTTCTTGACTGCAGAGCTTGTCTTCACAGTCTTGATGTTGGCTGCCGAGAAGACTAAGGCTACCTTTATTGCTCCTGTTGGAATAGGTCTCGCCTTGTTCGTCGCCGAGCTTGCTGGTATGTATATCGGTCATTGCGTGAAATGCATCCTGTGCTAACGTCTCGGGCAGGTGTTTTTTTCACAGGCGGTTCTTTAAATCCCACTCGGTCCTTTGGCCCGTGTGTGGCAGACAGGAAGTTCCCAGGATATCATTGGATCTATTGGGTTGGGCCTTTTCTTGGTGCCCTCATCTCGGGAGGATATTACAGATTCGTCAAGTTTAACAATTACGAGGAAGCCAACCCTGGACAAGATGACTCACACCACCCACAAGACGACGGGACGAAGGCACACTAAGTGCTTGACCCATGGAGCTTTTCTTGGATATAGGTTGTCAGCCGGAATTTTACGGTGGACTACGATTTTTGGATGCACATATCTTAGCGAGCTGTGGAACTTCATTTTATTTGTTTTCGGCAACACACATAGGTCTTTTTTTGCATTAGATGGGCGTTTTGATTGATTTATAGGAAGGAAAATAGATGAAGAATCCGAGGTCACAGGGTTTTTTGAAGATTCGGATTTCGGCTGCCAATTGACTGCTGTTAGAGTAAGGAAAATTAGGGTCATCAGGCTTGATACCGTGTGAGGAAGTGTTGGTAGCTTGAGCGGTTGAAGAAATCCATTGTTCCCATGATCAACTTTCACATCGCTGGATATTGCCTTCGCCAGCTGTTCACACTCATAGAATAAGACTGCAAATGATAATGTAGCTCAATGTAGTCCTGGACATCACGTGAAAGCGCGTCAATGATTAAACTTTCGCCCTGATCGTGACTTCACTTCCCAGCACCATCAGCTCTCAGCCTGACACGTTCCCCTAAACAGACCAGGCCATGCAATCCCCCTGATTATGTCAGGGAAACCTTTTCGGCCGCCAATGCTGAGAAAGTCCGGTGACTTGGTCGAATCATCCAATACCGACATCGACACGCCCCCAGCAAAGAAGCGGCGGATCAGCGGCGATCAAGAAGACAGTACGAAGCTCGTTGGACCTCAATTGGTTTTCAAGGAGCCTGGGATATCCTCCCTACCCCGGAAGCCTCTGCTAGCTGTCAAAAATCCTGCAATAGCAGCCCAAGCCACCAAGCCTCTTGATGGCGGGGTTGAGGGCTACTACAATGTGCTCTGGTACGTGTTCGGAGTGCTCCTGACGCTGTAGCGGTGACTGATAATAGACTTATTCAAAAGGCGCAAATATACTATGAAGAAGCACAAGACATGGGATGGAGATGGTGTGCTTCGCATTATGGGAGGATATGCCTACCTACAGGACATCTCAGGACGTGACATGGGCAGAATACCGTGCAACAAACCATTTCTCCCAGGCTCGGAATTATCGATCGGTGGTAAAGAGATAGAAGTAGACTCTGTGATTTCCAAAGCGGACTTCCTGGCTGGTCGGCCATTCCTCAAAACGAGCAGCGTAAAACCCGAGGCCGAGACGAAGCAAGTATCGCTACCAAAATCACATTCAAGGCCGGATAAGAAAGGGGAGCTCTTGCTCAAGAAAGAGGATACCAAGAAGACGCTCAATGTGCAGGCTCCAAGGAGCGCTGCTTCCCAAGTCCCATTCAAGGGTCCGTTAATGGCAAACTCTGTCCTTCCCAAAAAGGAGAGCAAAACGCCCACACCTCGACATGATCCCAACGCACCAAATGCAATTGTTATGAAGCGGCCGAACCTTGTACCGAAAGGGAAACAGATTGTCGACATTGTGGTTGATCCCCTCCTCACCCAACATCTTAGAGAACATCAACGTGAAGGGGTAAAATTCATGTACGAATGTGTCATGGGAATGCGTGACTTCGACGGCCAAGGCGCCATTTTGGCTGATGAGATGGGCCTAGGAAAAACGTTGCAGACTATTGCGCTCATATGGACTCTTCTGAAACAGAATCCGATTTACGAGGGTCCGCACGACCCACCACCTGTCATCAAAAAAGCTCTCATTGTATGCCCTGTCACGTTGATCAACAATTGGCGTAAAGAGTTTCGCAAATGGCTGGGTGCCGATCGACTCGGTGTCTACGTTTTTGACGACAACAAGAAACGCATTTCTGATTTCACAAAGGGCAAGTCTTACCATGTCATGATCATTGGCTATGAGAAACTTAGAAACGTTGTTGAGGAGCTGAAGAAAGGGCATGGGATTGACATTGTGATCGCTGATGAGGGTCATCGTCTCAAGACTGCAAAAAACAAAAGTGCGCAGGCCATAAAGTCCTTAAACACCACTAGGAGGGTTATTCTTTCAGGTACTCCCATTCAAAACGACCTGAGCGAGTTCTTCATGATGGTAGACTTCGTCAACCCGGACCTGCTTGGTTCGTTTAAGACCTTTACCAAGGAATTCGAGACACCGATCTTGAAAAGTCGACAACCAGGAGCCTTGAGCAAAGATGTTGAAAAGGGCGAAGCGAGGAGCGAGGAGCTTGCATCACTAACAAGTTTATTCATCCTTCGGCGCACTGCAGACATTCTGTCGCAGTATTTGCCTCCAAAGACAGAATACATTCTTCTCTGCCGTCCGACTGAGGCTCAAGCATTGACATATCAGCACGTCCTTGCGTGTCCGGCATTTCAAGCCGCTTTAGGCAATTCAGAAGCTTCTCTTCAGCTGATCACTGTGCTCAAAAAAGTTTGCAACAGCCCTGCATTGCTACACGGCAAAGCATTGACAGACCCGTCAGCGCCTGTAAGCCCATTGACAGCGTCTCTACTAGCCAGCGTACCTCATCAGCTCCTTCGTACAAACGCTGGGAGCACAAAGCTGCGCGCTCTCGACCAACTCCTACACACGCTCAGGACGACGACCGAGGAAAAAATCATTCTGGTCTCGAATTACACCTCGACTCTCGACCTGCTTCAAACACTTCTTACCTCTCTTGCCCATCCTTATGTTCGTCTTGACGGTTCCACTACATCGTCCAAGCGCCAAGATATCGTAGACACCTTCAACCGCTCACCAGCTTCCCAATGCTTTGCTTTCCTCCTCTCGGCGAAGTCTGGTGGTGTCGGTCTCAATCTGATTGGCGCATCGCGGCTTGTGCTTTTCGACGTAGACTGGAACCCAGCCACTGACCTGCAAGCTATGGCGCGCATTCATCGAGATGGTCAGAAGCGACCTTGTGTTATCTACCGCTTTGTGATGGCCGGCGGGATCGACGAGAAGATTTGGCAGAGACAAGTTACAAAGCTGGGTCTTGCCAGCAATATCATGGACCAGAGAGGAGGCACGAGTAGCTTCACCAAAGACGAATTGAGGGACCTATTTAGACTTGACGAAGGCCTGTCATGTCAAACGCACGACTTGATAGGATGTGCATGTAAAGGAAGGGGCTTGCCAGACTCAGCTGTTGAGAAGGACTTCATGCCAATCGAAATCTTCGACAGTGATATAGAAGCAGTGGACGACGATGAGCTGCCAGACATGCCGGCCCTGATGAAGGCAAACAAAGTCAACATGGACGAGCAGGAGCGAAAGATTCGAGAACGTGCAAGCGTCTCAACTTCGAAGAAGGCCAGCGCAAAGATGGAGTCGCTCATGGCCTACTCACACATTGATACGTCCAAGTTTGCAACGGAGATTGATGAAGATATGGAAGCCATGATTCATGACGAGGTTCTATTGAAAGTACTGAAAGACGATGGGAACAGAGTATCCTTTGTTTTCGCGAAGACTTCAGGATGACATAACGATTGAGCGCGGCGTTTTGGAAGTTAGCTTAAGCTTCTACGTGACGTTGCATAGCATAAGGTAACGTTGCATCATAGACGCTTAGCATGAAGATGTTAGATTAGATCTGCTTACCTCGAATTCTGGCATCAGAAGGGAAGGGAACCAGCCGCATATGGCTTTCACTTAGCATCATAGACACCGATACGCTGATTCCGACTAGCTACCAATAGTAGTGAATATTAATGTACGGCTATAGCGAACGTATCGTTGATGAAGCAAGCTCGCATGGTCCCCAACCTCGTAAATTTTCTAGGTAGTGTCCCCGTCGAGAGACCCAGCAGCGCATGAAGTCATCCTACTTTTCCGATTTGAACTAAAAGGGATGAGATAGAGACATCAAGCACAAACCAATAAGTCTTAGACGGCATGTTGAAGATATATCGGTTGATTATATTGTGAACACGATGGCTGGATCTCTAGACGCCTCCTCGAATTCCTCACCCCCTATTTTCCGCATGTAAAGGGCAAAAAGCTCAAATCTATTCTTGTCGAGCTGGACAGAGATGCCGCAAAGGCCTCGCACATAAAGTCTTTATCGCCACTAAATCAAAGTATCAGGAGGATAAGAGGTACTAAGGTAAGCGAACCACGTTCGCCGATCACTGTGCCAGGCGGGTTGGCGGGAGAAAGCTGTTCAATGGAAATGTCGTGATTTATTGCTTGGAGTCTTTGTGACAACTTCGTGCTAAAGAGAAAAACAATACTAGCGCTCTTAATAATGGGCTTTCCTCCGCAAGGTCTATCCTCCCTTATTCCTTTCCTCCATTTCCTCAAAAATGTCATCCAGATTCACATGCACCCTCAACTCCTTCTCAACCATAAGCTCATAGATGCTACGAAGCTCAGCGTCCTCCATCACTTCTCTCAGCCCTTCAAAGGCCAATAAGTACAACTCCTTGGCCCAAGGACATGCCCTCACACCCCTCCAGAATACTCTCTTCGCGCTAGCAATATTGCCTCTTGACCGCTCGAACAGGAAGTATAGTTTCCACAATCCAGCACAGTGCATACCGCTAGTGCTACCCACCGCGCGCTCGAAAGTGCTACGGATTGTCGACGCGTTACTACCAAAGGTGACGCTACGGTGCAGTTCGGTATAGACGGCGAAGAAGTGTGGTATGATACTTTCTGGTTGTTTACCCTTGGTGTTATCCTTGGCCAAAATTACATCCTTCACGATAGACCTCACACGGTCATCTATACGGAAGCGGGCTTCATTCCAGGCATAGAGGGAGAGGAAGATGGTGTTTTGAGGAAATTCCTTCATGCTTTCTGCCAGAAGAGCTCTGATGTCTGAAGGTTTGAACAAGGAGGTATGGGTAGCATGATAGTGGAGGAGGCGGGCGAAGGATTGGTGGAGGCATTCGCGGGCTATGGAGTGAGCGCCTTCCGATAGGAGAGTAAGGTTTGATTGGAAGGTCAAGGTCGCTGCTGGGAGAGATTGAGAGTTCCTGAGGTAAGCGAATATGATTTGACACTCCATAGCGATTGAAGCGTGGATGTATTCGCCTAAGAAGAGCATGTGGTCTCGAGTATTTGCAAGTGCTCGTTCTGTTCGGAGCAGCACAGCCGGCTTTGAGGCTATATTCTCTGCTTGAGGCACGTCTGGCAAATCACTAGGGACTCGTACGTCTCCATAGGCCGCCAGACGCTCGAGGGTCTCACTTGTCTTCCCAACGGTCAGCAACTCCCAGGCCCAGGTTCGCCACAGCAAAATGGAGCCTTGCTGGGCGAGTTGGTCAAGATCCTTGCCCATGTTGATCGACGTAACGAGGGTATTTTCCCCTCTACTCGGATTGCCTAGGCGATACTCTATGAGCGCATACACATTGTAAAGACGGAGATTGGAAGGTTGTTTCTTTAAGAGTCCTTTAGCGGTTCTCCTGACAGTCTCTGGAGAGAAGCGTAATTCTAATGCCAACAAGTACTCAGCGAGACTATCACCACCTACACTGTGTACGACAAGAGCTCTAAGGGCGTTGAGTACCCATACCACTCGAAGAGGGCTTTGGGCTCTTCCATTAGCGTTTTGCCACGCATCGAAAGCGGAGAACCAGGAACCTGTGATGGCAAACAGCGAATCTGACAACACTTGATAGTCTGCTGTTGGAGATTTGAACAAATTACTTGACGTTGCACTAGAAGAATCCCTGTGGACATCAACAGAGTCTAAGGCGACTGTGGTGCGCTCAGAAAATTGAACATCCCAGCCTTGTGTTGAGCCGCACGGTCTATGTAAAGCCTCGTTGCGCAGAAAATTAATTCTCCTCCAATTGATTGAGAATGCATATGGGTCGTGTGCTAACCGAGGTGGAAGCTGGCAGAATAGGATGAAAGCATCTAAGAGTGTCTGGCGACCTTTACTTGTTGGTGAATTTATCAAGAAAGGTTGAATATCGGAGAACAGAACGAATCTATACGGATCGTTCTCTTCTACGTCGTCAATAGTTCGAGCAGGATTCCCAGCCAGATGACCATGCTTTCGCTCCAATTCATACCATGAGCTCCAAAGGTTCCGACCATCTTCCAAGGTGCCAGCCGTTTCTACTTTCGGTTCCAGGGGCTCACCTCTTTCCACATAGAAGTTCCACCAACCTCTAGAGTGGTTCTCGCCTATTCGCGGAACCTCACTATCCCAGAAATCTTCAAACGCTGCTAAAGTCCTTTGACGAGGGGAGTCACCACACGTGTGCTCGGACTCCTCCAAGAATTCGGGTTTGAAAAACTCGTATTCGAGTACCGCTTGCCACGCTGCAGCTGCGTGCTCTGAGTAGCCACTTTCTCTCATGAACAAAGTCATGCGGAGCAAAAGGTAGACTTGAATTTCGTAAGTCGCTTCCAGATCAGCGATGCTCTCCCCGACTGCGTTCTGAGTATGTTCAAGGATACTCAAACATTCTAGAAAGAGGGTTCGGACTTCCTCGTACCTGAATGAGGAGAAGGACGTTTGCTTGAAGTCTATGAATTTGGTCCATAAAGTCAGGGACCGAGGATTTGTTTGAAGTAGGTTTTTCCACCGAGTTGACAGCTTCTGGATTTCCCAAACCTTAGTGGCCTCTTCCATCATTCCGACTAGTAGAGTTTCGCGGTCTTCCCGATTCGTAATTTTCTCCAGAGCTTTCTCATACATCGATAATTTGACATCAGCATTGCTGCGATTTTCCGCATCAGTGAGCCCAGTCCTTTGAGAACTCTTGCTCAGTCTGAATAAGTCATTCTGATGGGTTATCAGATTCAACCAAGCGCCACAGTCCGTCGGTTCTATTTCAACCTGTTTCAATAACATATTCCTCCTTGTCTTAATCACCTCGTCCAACCCAGACGATCGGGCCTCTTCTCGAGCGCCAGAAGCTGACTCATTAGAGACATAGATAAGATCTGGATCGATGGGTTTGTCATCATGTCTAGCCCTTCCCTCGATCGACCTATAATCTGTATTTTCCTCACCTGAAAACGACGAAGCTTCTGAACCAGACCGGTGGTCGCCTTGCCTGCTCTTTCTTCTTTGGACGGCGGTTAAGGGGACATAATTGGCCGCAGGATCAAGATCAAGGGGTTGGTTTGCTTGAGCGTTGATCTTCAACTCTCGTATATCATTGTTGGCTCTCCATAGCGAACGTCGGTCCACCTTCTTGAACGGGTGATAATATGAGAGTACCAGACTTTTCTCGTTGCTGACATTGCGATCGATTTTCTGATCATTTGACGAGCCCAGGACATTACCTGTACCAAAGCGGGAATAAGATGGTATCGAATATCGATCAAGGGCACCAAATGCGAGGTTCTTGGGATCCCCTAACCTGTCGGCAGTGAACAGCCCCTCGTTATGCTCACAATGCCCTGAGGATTTGTCGTTGATCTTTGGAGGACTTCGGCTTTTCCTCTCGGCTTTTTCTTTGTCCTCGTGACGGCTCTTGGAGTGGTCTGTACGTGAGGCATACTTGCGACTTGGTCGCTTGACGACGGCAGGTCTGTCCGCTGGACCAGTATCGCCGCTTAGTCGCGACGTAGATGGCTTCGATGAATCTGCTTCAACTTCTGAAGGCTTTGAAGGAATCTTGGGACGGAAACTTGCAAATTTGGGTACCGCTCTCTTCTCCTCGAGGTTACCATGGGAGCCTTGAGGGTATTTAGGAGATTCGGGAGGCATACCGACGTACATGTATAGCGCTACGCTCAACCCGAGGCTCGCATTTCTTCTGACGTTCACTTGAATCTTTTCCTCATCGCAGGTGAAGTTCAGAAAAGAGAAGATCTATTTTCTGCGCCTTGGAAAATGTCTCGGATGTAGTTCTATTGGTCAATATCGACTGCCGTAGCGGGGAAAAGGCGCCGAAGATCTTCCGAACTGCATCGAAAATTATCTACTGAGTGACAATTCCAGCATCCCGCATCTTCGACTTTCTATTGAAGACACCACCTGGAACCCCTGAGATAGTGCGCGATCAAGGGTTTCAATAGGTCAAACAATGATGGCGACAGCTCTTGCGGCCCAGCTGGCTAAGATCCGCGCACAATCTACAAATGCCCTCGACCTCAAAGCACAGAAGAAAGCACATTCGCAGTCACTTCTCTTCGAACCACACGTCGCTTCGACCCAAGATTTCGACACGTTATATCAACTATGCTTCGAAGGATTCGAAGAGCTATGCCAGCTAGATCCGAGACTGAGGGAGTTCGCCAGTAGTTTATTTAGCGAGCAAAGCAAGCAGGAAGATAGAACACAAATGACAGCTGCACAAAACGAGCAACTCAACCCTGCCGTCGAAGAATTTTTGGGCTTAGTGGGAAGCAAGTTACTCCTGAAGCCGGCATTGAAGGCAGTGGAATGGCTCGTGCGAAGATTCAGGTCAGTCTGGAATCGAAATCGGCGTAACTGCTCAAACAGCATCGCATGCTAAGACTATTCGATTGAAAGGATTCATGAGAACAATACGCAGATTCTGGTGCTCTCATTCCTCCCATACCATGCTGCCCCAGTATTTTCAGCCGTACTTTCGATACTGCCACCCCAATTGCCACAAACGCTCAAATTTCTCCATCCTTATATTCAATCATTAGCCAATCCACCGCGTCATGCAATCGTCTACAATGCTTCTAATAATCGTCCGTTCTTATTTGCTCTCAGTGCATATGTTTTGCACTGCTGTCGCTTGAGTCACCAATACTCGGCACAGATATCTTTCTGGTCATCCGTCGCTACTGAAGCTATTGCCTCTATGCTCGACCGTGCTCGCTCCGGCAGACGTGAATCGCAGAATCAGAATCAGGAAGATATCATTCATCTTGTCCTACCAATGCTGAACGAAGGGTTTTCTCTTGAGCGGTCGCCCGAGCTACGGATCGGATGCTATATGATATTGACTGTCTTGGCCTCCAAAGCAGACCTCCAGGATGAAGTAATAATCGCACTTATGGAAGCAGTCACTATCGACTGGACGCAGACCTCCCATGCAGGGCTGATCTGCGTTTCTGTTTTAGCGCAAAGAAGGCAAATCTTCCAATTACCTAGGAGTGTTTTCAGGTCTTTAATAGCCATGGAGGCCTTATGTGACGACCTTACTACACTTCACCGACAATATAAGGTTGAAAACTTAACTTTCGGGGTAATTCTGGGAATAATTGGCGGATTCAAGAAAGCTCGAGATGCAAGTCAACTACGCCTGTTGAGGACTTTGATCGAAGCTGGTCTCATGAACGAGACGTATGTTGCAAAGGCGATAAAAGCTATCTTGTCAGCCACCCAGTCGTTAGCACCAAAAACAAGCGCCGATTTTGATATCCAGGGATCTTTAATCGACCTGGTGCTCCGCCTTGCTGACTCTCAAGCCGTTGGAGTAAGCGCAAAAACAATCTTGCAGACCTCTGAATTTAACGCGCCAGAGATACAAACAAGGCTTCGAAGCGTGGTTCAGAGCAACGCAAGATCCCTTCATGTGATCGAAGATAATGATACAAACATGGAGGACGCAATTGCAGATTCTGTTGGGGAAGGTTTCGATGGCCTTGTGAGTCAAATTCCCACACGGACGGCATATGAAATATCCTTCCTTTCACACTCCGACTCGTACGTGTTCGGTAGTCTTGAGAATGTTTTTTCAGCCATCTCAGTCTCACCTACCAATATTGAGAGATTCTCCGAGCTGTCAGTCCTCCGAAAACCTTTAGCATTGGATGAACCGCTGTTTCTATCATTTTTCATACGTGTGTGGTGTGGTAGAGGGTCAGCGATAGTGCGAGCAGCCGCAATTCGGACAGTCTCCGAGTATTTCAAGGAGAAAAGGCTTTCTTCTGATGTGCAACTACTACTACCCTATCTAGTCTATGCTCTAGGTGACCCGTCACCAAAGGTTCGCTTTGCAGCGAAGACCCTAGCAATGACGCTACTCAGTGCCTACGCAGAAGCAATCGAGAAAGGGGGAAAGGACAACAAACTATCGACCTTAGGTCAAGAGCAGATTTATGGGCAAGGCAAAGAAACCAAAGAAATCTCCTGGCTTTCTGTTAACGAATGTTACTGCTTTCTGAAGGATCTACTGGTCCCAGGTTTGGAGGAGTGTGTACTGGACGATAGCCATGTAAGCCGGCTTTTGTCGGACAACCTTAACAGTTCCAGACACAGCACAGGAACAAACACTACACGCAGAGAGCTAAAAACCTCTCTACGATCATCAATCTTTGCCTCCTTATGCAGCCATGTCCTGGGCACTCCACTTTACAGGGTGAAATTTCGTTTGCTTCAGCTGCTGAACCGTGTCCTCAAAGTCGGCAGTACTTCTCGAACAAAGCTCTTGTTACCACTCCTGTCGAATTGCGCTTGCAACAGCCAGGATCGCTTGGAAGGCGTGTGCCGCAAGAGCGGAATCGAGGTCTTTGAGTTTCTGAGCCAGGCAGTCGGGGTCATTAGTCCGACGGATCGAGAAGGCATTCAGGAATTGAGGGCCATCATTCAGTCTGAAGACCGATCACGTTCTCCGAGCCTTCGATTGGCGGCTCTGAAACGCTTGCAAAGTATTTGGGCTTCTATGAAACCGGACATGCAAAATATCTATGCAAAAGACTTGCTAGATCAGGCCGTTGCCGGATTAGGAAGCGGGTCAAGCGAGACTCGGGCGACAGAAGCGATGGAAACCTTGCGAGCACTAACCCTATCAACCGCTATTTTGCAAACCTTTGTTGAAAGTTTACCCAGCATTCCCTCAGCCCTCCAAGAGAAGCCACCAGCATCGAAGCGTCGACGTACGAGCCATGGGCTGTCGGCCGAGTGTGTTTCCCTAAGCCCCAAGGAGATATCTCTTGCTTTCCAACAGATTACATTCGTTCTTGAATTGGTCGAGGGTGCCAAGGCCAGGAGCCATCCGGAGCTTTTGAAAGGACTATTCCAGGTCATGTCAAACTTGCAGTACTCTAGTAGCTACCACAACACCAATACAGACTATCTTCAACTCTTGACCATGGACAGTATGCTCGCAATTATAGAGAAGATCGAGGTACTTACCCCAAGCTGCAGATTTGTAAAAAAATCCTATTTAGATGCTGACTAAAAAACAACCAGAGCCCTTCCGTCTTACCTGTTGACCGATCTCTTCTTCGAGCCGATGTACTCATTGATTGTGTCAGGACCACGGAAAGTCCCCAAGTACGGAACACTGCATTACTGCTCATATCCGCTCTTGCTGCGGTCGTTCCCGAATTGGTTCTACACAGTGTGATGCCCGTTTTCACATTCATGGGCGCAAACGTTCTACATCGGGATGATGACTTCTCAGCATACGTGGTGAAACAGGTAAGCATAGTTTATCATGATTCGTGACCGACAGGCTGATTCTCACTCTTTTCAGACTATGGAGTCAATCATTCCACGTCTCGTGCAGTCGCTATATAAAAGAAAAGAGGGTCCCTTCAATGGGGTCACTGAATTGCTCCTAAATTTTGCTGCTGCCTTTGAGCACATACCAAACCAGAGACGTCTCGACCTCTTTGCCTCCCTAGCTGACAAGGTTGGGGCTGGAGAATTTCTTTTTGCCCTGTTCGTGATTCTGATGGACAAGTATCCCAGCAATCGAAAGGTTATACAGTTTGCCGTTGAGCTTGCACGCCGTTTCGGTGTGAAAATACGTCTCCAGGTATGCGAGACTTGCCTGTATGTCTACAATTCGCCGGCACTGACATGTGGCAGACAATACAGAAATATCTAGAGACAGTATCAGACCTCCAAAAAGCGAAACCTACACAGCTCTCAACCCTACTGACCAGCGAGCACCGCCACACTGTAGAAGACACTCTTACAGATCTACTGCCACTAGCTACTGCGATCCTGAACGATGGGGACTTTGTATCTAAGGTATCGAAGATTCTAAGGAAAGACAGTGGCAGCAATGATGCCGCACGGGCCCTGTATTCCCGGATCCTCGAACAGATCTTCCTTCTTTCGGAGCAATGCAAGACCAGCAGAAAATGTCAGTGACCACAACCACCCAACCTTGATCTCAAATTGTTGACACACTATAGTGAGCATCCTGTGTATGCAAGTATTAGATGCCTCGCTTGGGTTACTGCCCCTATCAGACTTAGTCGGGACTCTTCAGGACCTGCTCGGTCGCACAGATGACAATGTGAGTACGCTGTCTACTCCAGAATCGGAGCTGATGGAATCCAGGTCCGTCGGCAGGTACTACGATCATTCGAGTATCGCCTCAATGATAAGAGTGTGGACCAAACGTCCTCACAAACGGCATGTCTGGCGTTCGCTCCCCGTCTCATGTCTATCATCCAGGAGACTACAGAGGTGCCGTTAAAGCATACGGCTATTGTATGCGTAGATCGAATCACAGAGCAATTTGGAAAGAAGGACGTCGCCGCGGCGGTTGATGTAGCCAAGATCATTGCCAGTAAGGAGGGCCTTGGAGCGACCGAAAGTAGCTTACAAATCATCTCACTCTTATGTCTGTCTACAATTGTCGAGGTATCGGGCGATCTCTTCATCTCGGTCATTCCCAAAGCACTCCCGATCGCGTTAAATCACTTAAAGACAAGTATAGGAGAAGACACCGAAGATGCGAATTTACACAACGCTGTCTACTCGTTCCTGAACGCACTTCTACTTTATGTGCCCTGGGCGGTCACAGACGCCGATCTTGACCAGATGTTGAGAGCTTCATATGAGTCGGCTAATGCGGAAATGGGAGAAGATTGCGATCAGAGCCGCGTTGGGGCTCTCAACTTGATAGCTAAGCAGGTTGGAACGAAGGAGTGTTTTGCGGCATTGATGAGGACGTGGCCATGCGCGATGACAGAAGGACCATCAGTAAGCGTGTACGGGCCTTTCACCATTGAGGAAGGCCACTAACATTCACACAGGCTGCCAAGGAGTATCTCGACATTCTCCGTCTGGCGATTGACTGCAAGCCCAAGTCAATGGTCGCCAAGCACTCCGAGGTTTTGGGCGAGCTGCTGCTGCAACTCTTCGACTTGCGGCGGATTCAGTCGTCTACCGGCACGGAACATAGCTACGATCCGGCCAAAATCAACGAGGTCGAGGATTCTATCAATGAGTGCGCGATTGCCATGATATATAAGCTCAATGATGCTACCTTCCGACCCATCTTTCTACGAATCCTAGAGTGGGCTACCACGCCAAGCAGGAAAGGCGATAATGGAGTTTTGGAAAGGCAAACTACCTGGTATACGTTCCTAATCAAGTTCTTTGATACGCTAAAGGTAAAGCCTCGCAGTTTGTATCGGGTTTCCTACGCTAAAACTCTGCTTCAGTCAATCGTCACAAGTTACGCTGGCTTTATCATTGAAGACTCTGTCAAGATCCTCAGCGCAATATCCACGACGGATAAAGAATCAATGCAATTGTGGCGGCGAGTGGTTCTTACACTACACAAGACCTTCGAGAATGACCAGGATGGTGAGATCACCCCCTGATTTCTCGTCTATTGACGGAGCTGACCATGGGAATAGACTTCTTTCAAAACCCTACTCACTTCAACCCGATTTCCGCTGCCCTAATCAGCCAGCTTGCACATGCAGATCAGGTATCGCTCCTTCCAGAGCTCATTCCTGCTATTGCTGAGCTAGCAGTCGCGACCGATTCTCCTGCCCACCACCAAGAAATGAATACAGCAATTCTGGGTTTCATGCGGTCTCCAGTTCCGCAGGTACGCCTGGCAGCAGTGCAGTGCGAGAAGGTGTTGACTGAGAAATTGGGCGAGGAGTGGTTGGCGCTGCTACCGGAGATGCTACCTTTCATCAGTGAGGCTCTAGAAGATGACGACGAGGAAGTTGAGAGGGCAGTGCATTCTCTTGTGGGACGCATTGAGGAGATATTGGGGGAAAGCCTCACTCCGATGTTGCAGTAGTCGCAAGAATATTGTAATTTCCCGTATCAGTGATTTATTATCAAGGCACTCGCCCTTCCAGTGCTCTAAGTGAACCAGGGTAATATCATGGTAGGTCCATGGCCTCACTCCATCCAACGTATGTAATGGGCCCGATCACCCTCTACTTTTTAATCAATGATACTCATTACTTTGCTGCGTGGTCAACAAGCTACAAGTGAATGGCGCTTGAAGCTTATCATGCGATTGCTCTATTATATTCGTTTCATTGTCAGAAGAGAACAAACAAATCTTCAATTTACCTGCTTTCTTTTTCACGGGTTTTTCTCGTAACGATCAAGAGCACAAGAAACGCAGGTACTCCATCATGACCCGAAGAGGTGTTGCTTGAGTGTCTACAACATCCTCCCACGCCCGTGAGTGGCCAGATTATTACATTTACACCCCAGACATAGCTTCATCAACGCGTCTACTACACGCTTGTCGATCTTGCTTGGACCAGGACTACTCACAATACGAAGTGCTCCTATCACTTTGTTCGGCAGGGGCCTCAGGACAAGGCTGAGCCAAGGCGTCTGAGGCCGAGTGTCGCCGAATAAGGTGATACACCTGAGGAGGTCTGGCTGAGGCATGAACATTGATCATCACAGCCAGCGTCGATACAGCACTGCAGCACTCGCGACTCTTCGAGGGGCGCAGAACGCTCTGGATGGACACGTCGACGTGTCACGTCAGCCGTTGGTGCAGTATACTGCAACTGCGTGTTGCACGCAACGGGGTCTTTTGTCTCACCCGAAACAGATATATTGGCTGGGGACCATCAAATGCAAGGGAAATAGATCAGGTTTGTGTACTCTGTTTGAGGGCCACGTGTCATGGTGCGTGCTAATGAGGATGCGAAGGAACTCTACATCTGGGTTAGTAGAATGACTATGTAGTGGTGGACGGGATTGGAGATGTTAACCTAGGCAATAATGTAGGATATTGTATCTTACTTGAATCAGACCGATGGTTTAGATGTCACGGTCTTTTTTATATAAAAAGAATCGTACATATCAACTACCAAACATTTTCTCGAAGACTATAAACCATGGATTCTCCATTCATTTGTTAGTAGCATAGGGGTAATCAGTGTTGTCTCCAGAATATAATGGTACAGTGCATAGGGTATTTCGATCGACCAATGAGAAGCGTCAATTCATAAGGCTATGGTGTGCTTGGGGCTACCGAATCAATAGCTGATACGCTCAGTTCACGGCATAGACACTGCATGGTTTGATTGGTTTCTTGTATATTCCTGTTTCAAGTCGCTCGTTGCTGCTTTGAGCTGAGTTCAAAACTCAATGAAGATACCTAGTCTGGCCTTTTTTCTAAGCCGGCCCGATCATTACATCTCCGACATGATGCTCACATGAACGAACGCATACTAGATGCTCTATAGATACTCTACTTCGCACTCTGTCTCGCGAGGGCCCTGATACTGTCCATGACGGTCTTGAAAGTCTGTATGTTCTCCTCGGTAGGGTTCGTCTCAGCTTCCGCACCCTCAATGTCCTCCCCATTGTCCCATTGAACCTCAAAAGTGGACAGGATGATGCGGGTATCAAAACCGTAGATGTCTTGGCTTGGGTTTGTGGGAAGACCTTCGAGCGGCCTCACTACGGCAAGGAGCTCGTTGACATCGTCGCTTTTAATGGAACCCTCCTTCGTATTGATTGTCTGATTATCTTTTCCGACATGATTCGTGACTTTGATGTTCGCAGAGCGATTGGGCTCGCCAATGATCTCGATCTTTTCCGTTGGCGTTTGACCGAAACTCTTAGTGACTCTGATGGAGAATTCACTGGATGGAGGAGGAGCCATCGAGCGGGGCATGTTGACTGTATTGAGAGGTTTTACTGGAAAGTGGAAATTCTGATCTGGTATGTGGGTATGCGGGATGTTGATTAGGTTGATTAATAGTGTAGATGAGATTTTGATTTAACGTAGAATTTGCGAGCTCTCGAATATATGCATGAGTATTGACATCACCTAAGGTATTCTGACATCATCGTACTTTGAATACTGTACCTTATGTTCCACAAACGCAGTGACACTTTCGGAACTCATCAAGCACACAGTAGACGGCCATTGGGAAACTCGAGAAAGCATCGCCAGGACGCAGGACTAGTTACTTATCGAGGTATGTTAAATACATGAATATTGAGAAGGGTTCACCTAACGTTATTTACCTTACCCAGAAGCGAAAATCGGCCCGGAACCGAGACGCTAGTAGCTAGTAATATTAGATATTTTTATCCTAAGTAAGGTACTTACTTCTATACGTTATAAACCTTACCTATAACTTACTTAAGAGCTTTCGCTAGTTATAGTAAGACTATAACTTTAATATCTATCTAGGTAGTAAGAGAAGAACCTAAGAGTTACTTAAATCGTTACCGCCGTTAAAAATAAAGTATTTAATAGCTTAATTTAATAACTCTCTTTATTAATATCTTTAGGTCTATAATATAC
>JASZXT010000213.1:0-39294 GCA_035521555.1 Lecanoromycetidae sp. Uapishka_2
GGGCGGAGGTCATGCGGGCGTAGCCTTGGAAGGCGCGGCTGTTGTTTACGCTGAAGAAGAGGAGGACGTTGCGGGAGGTGTGGTAGGCTGAGGTGAGGAGGGCGAGGTTCTTTTCTTGGGTGGCCCATGTGCACTGCCGTTTTAATGTAAGCCTATCTAGCCTATAAGGGGTATTCTGGGCGAGGTTTAAAGGTCCGGTGTCAATGGGAAGGGTGAGATAGGGGTCGGTAGCGTGCATGATATAGCGATGAGCGTGTATGGGTTCAGAAGACAGGTCACTCACGTCACGTTGTGCGATTTCCACATTCTCTGAGTTCCAGCTTTTAATCATGAAATATCTGGTGTCTAGTGTAATACAAGAGCGGTGGTCAGAAAGGTGCCCTCTCAAGGACTAGCTATGCATAAAAACTTGGATGTGATAGGAAGGAGAGAAAGAATTGAAGTGGTTCATCGTCGAGCCTTACCGCCAGCTCCAAGTTTTAGCGGGCCACTACCAACGTTATCACCGAAGCCACCAATATCCGCGTCCTCCTGTCTGATGGAACCGTATCTCGGCCTGTTTTTGCCAGGATGATTATGTGGGGAGTGATTGCCCTCTCGGCCTCCTCTGCCAAGCGGATTGCGTCCAAGGTAATTTGGAGAGACCCATTTCTGATATCCAGAGCTCAAAGTGTACTCTTCACCATCACGAGGCGGCGCCCTATAATGCGCTGTTTCTTTGCCATCATTTCGGGGTTCCGTACATTGGTGCTGGTTATGGCCTTGCTGGCCGCAATTATAACAGGTATAAACATCTCTTCTCACTCCGCCCATGTTTTTGTCAAAATATCCGGGGCGGTGCTCTGGAGAGTAGTCATCGGAATAACGTCGACGTAATGGACTTCTGCTCCTACGCCTGAATTCTGGAGACCTACTTCGGGGTCGCGGTCGAACCCCATATCGATCAGCATTTTCTCTTGAAATTCGAGTTTCAAGCGGCATTGGTTCATCTTTCATTGCTTTGACGCTGGCAGGACTGATTAGTGGCTTCTCATTAGGTGCATTGCCGTTCACATCGGTACGAGCAATCTTCTCTGCAGGCTGTGCACGCCTTTCTTCTATCTCATCTTCGGCATGTTGCCTCTTGTTCGTCGGCGTAGAGCTCTGCGAGGGAGGTAAACCTGCCGACAGTGCTGTATCCTTGATCTTGATACCCACATCGTTGTTAGCGGTAATCAGTGGAAGAGGTGGAGGCGGCATCTTAACGTTAGTAGCAATGGTAGATCTTGTGAACATTGGAGAGGCGCTCGCTGGTAGCACTGACTGAGCTCGTGCAACGAGAGGAAACCCTTGCAGTTCTAATTCCTCCCGTTCAAGCTCTGCTCTTTCTATCTCAAGCGCTTTCTTTTTTCGAAACAACCTTAAACGCTTCTCGCGCATTTCTATATTATAATAGTCAGTCAATTCGAGCCAGTCATTGATGTCGCTATCAACGTGGATAATCTGCGTCTTAGGAGAAGGAACAATAGTATTAGAATCCGGTCGACCTTCATCTGAGTCTCCGTGTGGAGCTTGGCGATTATTTGCTGCAGAAGGGCGGGCAGAGTCCTTCCTTGCAGTATTGCTTGTAGATGCCTGAGCGAGTCGTGCTTCCCTCGCCGACTTCTGCTCTTCTTTTCCAGATTTGGAGTTTTGAGCGGTTACTTGACGAACGGGGAAACCTTGCGCTTCGAGGTCTCTTTTGTACTCCGCGGCTCTTCTGGAATTCTCTTCCGTCATCTTTTGTCGGTATGCGTCATCCTCCCGTTTATACTCGGATGATTTGGAGTAGGCCTGAGACATAGAGGAGCGACGGGTATCCCTATCGTTGTCTCTTTTGTCGAAATCTCGAGTCCGCTCCCGTTGCTGATCACGGCGAGGCTCGTCTTCAATGAATGGACGCTCGTGGACCCCCTTTTGCCCAGAATTGGATTTCACTGTTTCTTCGTTCGCCTGCCTGGGTGCTGCTTTGGCCGACGCCGGTGAGTCTCGTGCGCCTATTTTCTTCAAATGCGGGTCAATCCTCGACCTCATGGGCACATTATCGCTTGAAGACTTCTCCCGCGATGAGACCTTCGGCGCTGAAGTTGGCGCCTTCGATTCCTTAAGCGGTTGGTATGTCTTGCTTACTTCATGCTGACGCATAAGCTTCTCTCGCCTGTCTTGAGTCTCCTGATCAGCCTTTTTGGCATCTGATTTTGACATTGGGGGTGGCTTAGTCGGTGTAGAGGTACCACTACGTATTTCACCTGGCTCAGAGAACTCGGAACCAGGGCTGTCCTTTTTCGGCGTGAGTTGAGGATTGTTTACAGCCGTCATGGGCTGAGAAGCGCCATTTTGGTCGTCTGATCCCACCACAGCCTTTGATGCATCAGTATGATTGCCATTCGTCGAGCCATTTGCCGGCTTCTGGGCATCTGCAGCAAGTTTGTTTTGGGCATCGGCAAAGAGAAATGCGAAATCATCGTTTGTGACAGTCTTTCCTGAAGATCGAGCTGTAGTAGACACACTGGACCCATCTATTTGTAGATCTGCAGGCTTCTGCGCTGTAGTCGATCGAGGCGCTGCTTGACTTTTGATTTCATTCGCCAGCGCGTTATCTGTTTGTTTCAATAGCTGCTGAACGTTCTGCTTCTTCGCTTCGCTGTTATCGGTCGATTTAACAGCGGGACTTTGTTGCCGTGATGCTGCATTTGAAGATCTATTGGCGAGCAATTTTGCCCTCAGCTCTGCTGCACGATTGACGTTGGAGGAATTGGTCTCTGATGGTGGGCCACCATCAGCTTTGTTCGAGCGTGGAGTTTGCGGAAAAACAAGTGGTGAGGCCGAAGATAGGCTTGGAAGCTGGCCTGGTTGGGCCTGTTGAGGGGTTTGTGAGGCAGGTGCGTGTTGTGAGGCAGGTATATGACCAATGAAACCCCTATTATGATTCCGTTGTTGGCCATTTGCTCCCAAAATATCTGTATCGTCAACAGTTATCAACGCTTCATCGTCACCGTTATCATCATTATACCCAGACTGATTATAAACATTTTGAGCATTCTGTTGCCATGCATTCTGATTCAGAGGCGAGTCTTGTTGATACTGCACATTGAAACCGAAATTTCCTTGACCCATACTATGCGGCCAATTCAGCTGGGCGCTCCATGGTGGGAACGCTTGCTGCGATGGTGTTCCAGGTCCCGGTGAAATTAGGGATCTTATCAAATCGTAGTTATTGTTCTGGTGTGGTGGTGGTGGAGACCCATGAGGTGTCCCTTGATACCCGTTCTGTTGATGAGCCATGTTTCCACTCTAGTAAAAGGCGCCGTCCCATTGCCAGATGCTGTTTGTGTATTCAAGCCCAATTATACCTTGCTCTTTTTCGTGTATTCTTATGTATTCCACACTTCAATTGTCGTTGCATTAAGAGTCATACAGTTGAATTCAAGAGGGGTTCTAGGGTCCAAGTTTGAAACTTCTTTGTTGATGAATGACTGTTGTTGCAAAGTCATAGGTATACTTTGAGCGGCTACCTATGCTAGTCGCAGACGCAGGGAACATGGGGATGAGCCGCAGTTGATCCCTACGCGGTATTGTACAAAAGTTCAAGGAAGGAGATTTCTCGAGTTTTCAACATTGAGGTGACGCGATTTCATTGGCTATGGAAGAGAGTTTACGCTAACGGAGCACAGTCTTGGCATCCCTTGCAGCTATCGAAACGGCTCAAACGGGCACGAGTTTGAGGGACCGATTAATCGTGGAATGAAGCAGTTCAAAGCACATGCAGAAGGAGTTTGCTAGGGTAGGCTACGTAATCTCAGTCATTGACCAAAGCTAGGGGGCACCTCCTGTCCGTTTCTTCAAACCAAACATCTTTCCAAATCTGCTTGGCCTTCTTGTCGATGTTACCGTCGACACCAAAGTAGCGTTCGGTGGATCTTGCCCATAGCTGACGATAGGCGATAATGGGGAATCATGAGAGTCCTCGTAAGTTGGGGTATGAGGCCGTAATGGTAAACCCACTATACATGATGCCTCTCTCTTCTGCCGCTGCTTACCAGAACCGAAACTCGTATCTATCGAGCTCCCTTCTGGCTCGCTAGCTTCTGAATCACCGACTGGGCTCAGTTGACTGATCTTATTAGTACCATAATTGCGGCTCGTCACTCGCCGCATAAAGGCCGCACCTGTGGACTGAGACCTTCTTGGCGGCGTGCGCACTGGCCTCCTTGCCTCTAAGGGAAGCGGCACTGCAGAGCTGGAATTGAAGTTACCCAGTATGGGCTTGTCTGGAGAGGGGTTCCCTCTAATTAGAGCTTGGTCGCTGTCCAAGTTGTTGATGTTGAGAGACAAGCTACGACGTTGATGTTTTGTACTGGAACTTGTTGAGACCAATTGTCTATCAGCAACTCCGTGATGATTGGTGCTGGTCGAGGTACCTTCTTGGAGGGCTATCCAGAGTCCAGTGACGATGATTAATGTTCTCAAAGGCTCGTCCACCTCGGTAGGGCAATCTGACCCAGGATTGGACTCCCGAGGCTGCATGTAATCGCCTACTGAAGCCTCAGACAACGAGGCTGTAGGCGTGAAAGTGCCTTGAATGTCTGGGCTCATGGGCGGCGAGTTGTACCGGTCTGAGACTTCTATCGAGTGACGATCCAGCGTAGCAATAATTGCGTGACGTCGAGAATTGGGATTGAGTAAGCTGAAATTAAATCTCCTCTCCTCCGATGATGCCCTCGAACGATTCTGCGAATTCGAAGTCCGTGCCCCGATTGCCTGTTTCCGTACCCATCTAGCAACCGTCCGTAGTCCATGTTTGTCTCTGAACACAAATTCATAAGAGCCATTGGCAAGCATAGAGGCTATCCAGCTTTGGCCTTGATTCAACCAAATCTCTGCTTTGGCTTGCCTTTCTCCCTTCTCCTTGTTCACGTTGCTGATGACTGATATGATCTCTCGTTCCTCCCATCGAGCATCCTCGAGCAGGTCGTCGGGCCCCTGAGGTTCCGAATCATCCGTATCGTATCTCTCACTATTAAGGATCACCAAATCGTCTGCACCTAACCCAACTTTACCCTTCAGCGTGCGGGGCAGCCGTCTTGCGATTCTCGATGCAAATGTAACGGAAGGTAGAACCTCAAGGACTGGAGTTGGACGTGCTGTTTTGGAGATTTTCTGGAGCTGGAGCAAGACCCTGGGGCGGAGATGAAAGTGCTGTTTATGTATACCCACAGGTGGTGGATGAGCGAATCTGTAAGCAGTCTTAGTTCTGCTCCCATTGAGGGACCTTCTCTTCGGGCTCAGAGTCGAATCTGCAAGTGAAGTGGGCCGCGTATTGTCCTCTAGCTCTGAGGGTTCTTCTAGTGTAGACCCGTCATGCATGAATGATTGGCTACTTCGCAATGACTGTGATGGTATCGATTTGGGCGTGACTGGCCGCGACGTCAGGGCGCTGGCTATGTAACTCATGGAATGAGCAATTGGACAAAGAGTAGAGCAGATATGGCCAAGTATATTACTACAATCGGTCTGTTCATCACACGTGTAATCTTGGCGGTGAGCAGCTTCAGCCACGAGACTTAGACTAGAAAGCATCCCGCAGCCACGAGATGGTGGTATTGCCCCTTCCTCAGAGACTTTTGGAGAGCTTTTCAAACGAAGAGATCTTAATGTTATTGAAAGACAAAGGGACAGAAAACGATAGGTGGAGTGATCGAGGTACAAGATCCTACGGGGCCGGGATAAAGAGAAGGCCGAGCAGAGAGATCCGTCACGATCCGTCAGATTCACGCCTTGTCAGCGGGGCTGCCCCAGTCAGATTGCTGGAAGGTGGGGTGGAACGAGCGAGCGGATCCCAGTCAGCCAGAAGACAAAAATAAGAGTAATACATGACCACGTTTGTGAACTACAAAGAGTTGGGTACTAGCCGTTGTGGGTATGCAAGTCGCCAAAGAGGCTGATTTGAGAACAAGGGCGCATCGCATGGGTTTGCAGCCGCAAGCAGCACTGCACTACCATTTTGTGTGCGACTTGCGGCACATGTTGGCTCTGCCATCTCCTCGTCATCAATGTGAAACGGCCTCTTTGGCGCAGACCTCGCTGTTTGAATGCGAAAGTCGGACACCGAAATTGATGAATTTTCGCATGCATCGCAGAGGAGAAAAGAGGGTTTTGACCTCTCGGGCTTTTGCGCTGTTCGCTCCCTTGCCCTTAGTAACCTTACCGTAAGATAACTCGCTTATTTTAGCGTCTGAGCGAGCCTCAAGTCTGGGCCAAGAGAGCGCCAGCTACGGACCCTCGCGGATGGAAAGAGCGACAGCAGCGCCAACAGTGCAAACATGAACATACTGGTCACCCACAAAGAGCCGATGGTTAGATATCTTGAGCATTTTGATGAAGAGATAGACTTGCTTGCAACAATGTATAAGCTAGGTACAATGTTTGCTGACTCATATGGGTCCAAGGATAGACACGACTGTGCTTATAGATAGTGTACATAATGAATATCAAATGACCCTTGTCCATTGGAAGGAGGCTATGCGATCCGAAATGACTTTCACGCTTTTCCCAATCCCAGAAGCACTAATAATGCTACGTTCATGACAGCAATTACCAGCCAGATCGCAATCGCAAAGCCTGACAGAATCCAATGATTCCTCATCTTGGTCACAAAATCGTCCATTTGTTCCATCTCCAGTCGTTGCTCTGAATGCTCCGGCCTTGCGGCATTGATGCCTCCAACGACCATGTACTTATTCCGGCATGTGAAATAGATCAATGGTGCTGACACGAATGGAAGCGCGATACTTAGGGCAACCTGGGTAGCATTAAGTGCTGCGGATAACCCATCCTTGCCCACAGCACCTGCAATAATGATACTGGGTATGATGCTAATACTCCGTGTCACTGACCTCCTGATCCAAGGCGCCACTTTCCAATTCAAGGCCCCTTCGCTCAGTATCTGGCCAGCCATGGTGCAGACTATGCCCGCAGATGTGCCCGATAGGAGCAAAGCAAGTGCGAAGACCGTACCTGCGGCAGGGGCCAATGTCTTTGAAAGGAGAGCATAAATTGCAAACAAGTTTCCGCTTTCGGCGGTGGCACTTTGAGAAAGCGAAGCACCTGCGACGATGAGAATAGCGCTGTTGACAAGTAGTGCGAATACACAAAGGGAGAAGACAACCTCTGCGATCGAGTAGGACATACATGCTCTGATGGCGGCCAATGAAGGCTGGTAGTACTGCTTGTTGCCCTGATCTATAGTGTCTGGTACATTCTTGCCAGCTTTGATGTCAAAGGCACGAAGTCTGGATTGAACCATTCCGCTTCCCAAGTACAAACTATGAGGCATGACTGTGGCACCGAGTATTCCACAGCTGAGATAAAGCCCTTGGCCATCGATGACAGCAGAGGATGGAATGTATCCTTTAAGTACCTCTCCTACAGGTAAATGCTGCTGTCGATGGATGTAAGAAAGTTCGATGCAAAAGCATATAACAACACCCACTACCAAAGCCACGATGATGTAGTGGAACAACCTCTCTCGTCGCATCGGACCATTTGTATTCCAAAATAGGAGGAGGATGAGGACATCGAGCACAGTGATGACACATGCCCAGACCAAAGGTATCTGTGGGATGAGCAGATTGATCGCTATGGCGGAGCCAATGACCTGCTGTCCTGTCAATACCATGTTCCTTGTTAAAAGACAATTTCTGGCTCACCTCAGCAATGTCAGTCGCTATGATGGCTGCTTCTCCCAGCAGATACAGGGGAATGTTCAACCATCGAGGTAGCTGTGCTCTGCAATGCTCTGCGAGGTTGAGTCCTGTCACTGTTCCCAGCCGTATCGCTAGAGACTGCAGAACTACAGCAAAAATATTGGACATAAGGACGATGAACAGTAGCTTAAAATGCGTCGCAGAGCCAGCTGATACGTCAGTAGAGTAATTACCCGGGTCGATGTAGGCAACGGCCACCAGGAAGCCTGGTCCAATGAACGTGAGAAACTTTGCAAGGACTTGTCCAACACGTCTGACTGGTTTCGGGAATCGATTCCATAGGCGGGCTTTTCTTCCATGAGGTTTTACTGGTGATTTATGGTTCGAATCATTGGGTACTAGTGCTGGAAGAGACTCGTCCTGTTGCAGCGATCCCGAATTGTTGCTGCGCTGTTGATAGGATGGCGGCCTATATAAACAATGTAATTGACGGCGGTGCAAAGGCCCTTTACTACAATCATCCCCAAATGAAGGCGGCTTGTGAAAGTGCTCGACTTGTTTACAATGAGTGAACCCAGCCATTGGTCTTTCGGTACGGCCATCTTCCGCTTCTTGGCCAAAGTCCTGATCGGTCCTAAGATTGACGATACCGTTGAGATCTTGCCTGGTCGTTAAGTCCGCGGCTAGCGCTGATGGGCTCTGATTATAGCCATCATGTTCTGGTACGTCATCTGTTCGCGAAGGACAGTTCATACTTCGAATTGCAGCCTTTTAAAGATGAGATGTCCAGATTGAAGATTTTTGGCGGGAAGCCTTGAAGCTAAGATCTCAAGATCGCGACTTCTTCCGATCGATGACAACGTCACTGAAGTTCAGAAAGACGGACTGATTTCAAGCGAATATACATCATACAGTAAATCGAATGCCTCCAAACATGATGCTCCAGCAGACATCACTATCACACAGACAGGAGCGATTATTCTAGCTTGCAACTCAATTACCGAGGTCAAAGAATTTTTGAGGAGGATCTCGTGACTTCGCGATGCCGAACAAAGAACTTCGGGAAACCAGTTCCTCACTTCTGTGTTGTAACAAGAATGATCTAGAGACACCTATGTACGTTAATAGCGACTCTGAAGACATCGTGACCATTGCGTTCTCAACTGGAGTGCAAAAATGCACAAGATCGATGCGCCAAGCCAAGTTGTCGCCATGCCGACGATAGCACTAACCTTCATATGGTTAAGTTTATTTACCATCGTCATCTGCGCGTACTACAGAAGATATGCAACGAGGTCTGTGAAAAGCCTCAGGTGTTCGATTGAACAGATGGAAGTAGAAGACTTGAGTTATCATAGTCTCGATATCCATAGTCTCCTAGTTTCTAGCTGAAGTCCTCTCTCGAGCCAGCCTGCCAGAGCCTCCGGAGACATTTCAACCGCCCAACCCGTAAGTTCTCTCTTTCGTGATATTTTATTGACGTCGTATTTGACAACGAGCTGACGTACAAAGCCAGTCTGCTACTAGATATGGATACCATTCTGCCAGCGGGGTCTGGTCCGAGTAGACCTCGTCACAAAAGGACCACCTCTTCTGTCCTCAAGTCGATGATGCCAAAGACGCATCAGCGTAAGCCATCTTCAAATGCCTCTCATGATGAGGGCAGCGAAGATCTGAACGGCTGGATCCCCCACGAGAAGGCCATACTCCCACCAGACCACTCACACACTCGGCCATACCTCAAGGAAAATAGCGGGAATAGGAATCCCCTTTCTAGGAAGTCTGTCGATGAACAAAAGCACACTACCAAAGACTCCAAAGAGAACAGAATGCCGAATTCAACTTCTTTGATGGCGATGCTGGACAAAGAAAAGGTGAGATCGCCAAGGAGGAAGTCGGAACGGCAGGAGGAAAAGCAGATGAAGAAATCCAAGTCTTCTACTAGCCTGTCCGCACTGCTGTCCAGGCCGAGATCGTCGAAGAGTAATAGAGAGGAGGAATTACATGGTAGGGGTGACAAGGAGAATCTAGGCCCACAAAGTCCGGTGTCAATGGCACCGCCTCCGATTTGGGCACAGTTCGCGACTCAACAAGATCTTCAGGCATCAAATAATACAACTAAGGTACCTCTCAATGACCTCAGCAAGGTAGAGAAAGAGGCGGCACTGTACACACCTCAGATTTACTCACCGTCGATGCAGAGACACTTCCATGGTGACGAGCAGCCCACTTTATCTCGAAGACCAGGGATGAAGCCACGACCAAAGTCAGAATGCGTAGCAGCTAAAGCTACCCCAGCGTCTTTCGCCGAGGCTATATCTGGCCTTCGAAGATCTAGTAGAGACACAAGTCGAGCAAGAAACACAAATCACGTACAACAGGCCATGCAGGCCACGGATGAGAACCGCAAGTCGATCTCCGAAGACAAGCCATCAAGCCAAGGGCACGCTCTTGAGAATCGTGACGTCAACGACGAAGGATCCAATTCAGGCTTGACGACGTCAAAACGTGGATCACGTGTAATGGCCGCCGTGGCAGTTTTCAATGGCAAAGCCAAAGAGTCAACGAAAGAGCCAGCAAAGGAGATTGCAAATCCAGTCATCGACCCCAAGGAGATAGAGACTGCATTTGAGTCTCTCTTGGAGGCAAGGAATGTTCCTCAAAATACGCGAGACAAGATGAGGACGCTGGACACTAACATCAAAGCTGACTTCATTAACAAGGACAAATTCGGCTCGGGGTCAGCATCGAGCACCGAGGGTCTTGCTCTTCAGTCATCCAGGCCGAGCTCCGGTAAACGCTTGCAGACCGATGAAGTCATTGCAGATGCTGCAGAGGGTCAGGAGACAGTCAACGCCGTCAATACGTCCAAGAAATCACGCCCAAGAAGTCGTACTTTTACCTTCAGCAAAGGAGACCAATCGCCACCAAAAAAGCAGAAGGCCGAACGCCCTGTCTCTCATCAAAGGACAAAGTCTGGCGAGCTGGCGCTGTCAGACTCATCTAAATCATTAACTTCTACCGGGCCAGTGCAAGCATCAAATTTCTTTACTAGGAATAACAAGCCAGCTTTGCCAGAAGACTACATTGGGTACCTAAGAAAGGTGCAGAAGCCTGAGTCAGTAGAGGTCGGCAAAGTTCACAAACTTAGGCAACTGCTAAGAAATGAGACTGTGGGCTGGGTAGAGTCGTTCATTTCTCAAGGTGGAATGACGGAAATCGTCGAGTTGCTGTACCGCACAATCCAGGTGGAGTGGAGGTGAGATATTTGAGGATAGTGAAACGAAAAATATGCTGACTTCCATCCCTAGAGAGGAACATGAAGACAGTCTACTCCATGAAACACTCCGATGCCTTAAAGGCTTGTGTACCACTTCATCCGCACTCCATCATCTATCCGAGATCCAATCCACTCTTTTCCCTACCCTGCTCGGCATGCTCTTCGACAAAGAGAAAAAAGGTCCGAGCGAATTCACAACCCGTAGCATCGTCATCAGCCTCCTCTACACCTACCTCGCCGACTCAGCTTCATCTGATCTAAAAAATCGAGCTCGCACTCTTTTGTCTTACTTACGCGACCCCCACACTCCAGAAGAATCTCAACCACCCGGCTTCATATCTTCAATTTACCATCCCCGTCCATACCGCATCTGGAACAAAGAAATAGACAACGTCATCAAAGAAGTCTTTTGGATCTTCCTGCACCACGTGAACATCATCCCATATCCCTCCATTCCAGAGACGTCCAGCACCTACGCCGATCGGCACTTCCCTCGCGAGCACCCTCCCGTCCCTGCAGCGCCGCACATCGGCGGTGTAGAATCAGACGCCACGAATTACTTGACCGCGCATATTGACCTCCTCAATGGCATTATCGCATCCCTGCCTACGCGCGAGGAACGCAATTCCCTCCGCCAGGAGCTCAAAGATAGTGGCTTTGAAAGGATCATGGGTATCAGTTTGCGCACATGCAAAGAGAAGTTTTATGGATGTGTTCACGAGGCATTAGCCACTTGGGTCGGAGCTGCCATGGAAGACGAATGGCCGTATCTGGATGTCAGACAAGGTCCAAAGCAGGAGGATCGGAGAATAGTGAGCCCGAAGAAAAGTCCGAAGAAGAAGGAACAGGCGCCGCAGTTGGATATGCCCAAGTTGGATCTGGGCGTGACGAATGGGAATGGATTTGATGGGGATGGTGGATGGCTTTGAAGTTTGCGAGGCTGTGAGCATAGTGGTGAGAGGTTGGGAATGAAAGTAGGGGGCATGGAGACATGAGTATCATGATTGATGCATCATTGGCTAAATTGCATTGGATGACTTTCTTTGCATTCACTTCTCTTAGGGATTGGATTGTGGTTATGGACTTCTCTTTTGGGTGTTGAAATCAGCATTTTATGATTTGTATAGAATAACGATTTAAAGAACCTCAATTTCACAAACAGTCACTACTCGGGCGTCGGTATTGTTGCGACATCTCATTCAAACTCCTATTGAATCCATGTTGCGAATCAGTGTGCAAAGCGGAAATCAGTAGGCTTGCTTCCAGAATCACGAGGATTCAATGGTTTTGCTTGGTGCATGACACATAGCTGAAATGCAATCATTGCTTTTTTATTGATAGTCAGCAAGCTCTGAAACCCTTCCTCGCTTGTTGCACATTTGATACTTGGATTTGACATCATAACGTGGAGCTAGTCAGGAGAACACAACAGGAGAGCAATGGCATAGAGCCAAAAACGAGGATCGGCTTTGAAATGGGACTCCACCAATGAAGCGTTTATTTCACCTTCACCAAGGTATTCGAAACCATACAGGATAGAATGTATAGCTGTATCCATCAGAGCCCAATACTCAAAGCAGTAGCGAATAATCATTGAGCGTAGCTAGAAAGCGTTGCCAAAGATCAGGTGCTGGTTCCTCTCGCTCCAGGGCCGATTCTCGCTTCAGGATCAATATCTGTCATTGGCAAAACTCCAGCAAAGGGATTTATGACAAGCCAGACAGCTCAGCTGCATTGACTTATGCAGAGAGCTATCAGAGTAGAAAATTTGGTTGATGAATGCTGCTACTGTTCTTGTTAGCCATGGAAGAGGAGACGAGGAGGATGCAGTCGTGCCCAACGTCGTGCGGAGGATTCCGGTCAGAAATGGGTAGCGAGTGAGTGACATCCTCGTGACAGGATGAAAAAGGGAATTGTATGTGCAGAAGAAATATTTGGAAAAAGAATAGTGAATAACATTACTGCTGATGAGGCGTCCAAAGGTCAGGTAGACCAGGACGCATGAGCGCCTAAGGGATTCCGAAGAGAGATATTTAGGGTTTGGGCTCCATGAGTTTCTGGCGGCGAAACGACAGAGCTAGGATTGCAAGGATTGATTCGAGTTCAAGAGGAGGTAGCCAGGTATTGTCGTTGCTGGCAGGTTGGGAAAGGGTTCTAGATGGCAATGATAGAACGAAGACGCACAATATTCCGACAAGGCCCGAGGACGAGGATCTGGTATCTTTCTTGTTAAGAATTACGACGAGCGAGCGAGGTATCCAGTGCAGTCACATGTACATCTTGATTCAAAGGTACAACATGCAAGCGCTGGTAACAAGATCGAGGAGATCAAAGGAGAGAGGAAAGAATGCAAAAATAATGTACAACGAGAACTAGAGCGTGAAGATACGGCTCGATCCACGAATCTTGGCCTCCCCCGAGCTCGGCGAGGTTTACTCTGTCCAAGGACATGTTGTTTCTCATTCGCATGGGCGCTCGTAGATTTTCTCATACGTTCGTTGTTATCGTAGATTTTTGTGTGGCATTCCCACATATCATTTATTGGACATACTTTGTCGACGACGTGAGAAGTGCTGCAGCAAGAATGTTCAACGTACTTCGGAGCATTTCGCTCGCAGACCATAGCAAGCTCTTTGTTTGATGGGATGCGAAGGTTTCTCGCAGCGTTGACAGGGGGTGCCTGCAGCCACCAATACGTCTTACGGACGTAAGATCAAAGAGACATGCGAAGTGGAATTATCACAAGCAAGGGAGGACGGTTTATAAGCGAAGGATGGTACAACTCACAATGCGAAACACATGATGTTGGTTATGTTCGGCCTTGATGGCACCGTTGACCCGTTCCGTAGCGCTGCACCGTGGAGCTATCCGAAACAATTACAACGTCCCCACGTGGTTCACGTTATTGTAAGAATCATATCTTCTCAGGATCCAATTATGGCTGGTAGCGAATGTCGCTGCTATTCTTGAGCTGGCCCGGTGTTGCTCGGATGTCGGTTCCACCGCCGCTACCCACCTGGTACATTGTGAGACTCGGTATGGATGCCTTGCAGGGTTCGGCGATGCCGCATCGTGTCGTGGAGATTGATGGCATTTTTGCAAGATCTTTGGACCGTCAGCTCGTCTACAGAGTCATAACTTCGGATTGTCAGCCTTTATTATTCCTCCAGTGGCTGGAGATGGCGGAGTCGTGGAAAAGATCGGGATGAGGATTCCTGGGGTGAAGAAATTGTTTGTATGGGTGGGTTAGGTGTGACTTGATGCCATTACATTCGGATCTTGAAAGAGTCCGAGCCACAAATGCTGCCCAACTGAGAAACCGGGTAGGGCAGGTGTGGTGGCTGATAGGATCAGATTAGCGAGGGAGCCTGCAGCATCTGTACCGTTATATGAGCGTCAGAAATCAGGACTCATGGATTACCCGAGCCTTCGCGCGAGGGTGCGAAGAAGTATTCCATTTCTTTTGATCGATTGATCGATTGATTGGTCAATTGGTGATTGTCTGCTCTGTGAATAGTAACATGTTGACATAGTAGCGGGCCATGTGTCTTTTGCGTTGTTTCGAAGATAGAAGTATGGAAGCGAGGCCAGTACCACGGTCGAGTAGCGGGACACAGTGTGGATCCCGCTGCGGGATGGCGGGAGATGTGCACAGAACCAGAAAGTGAAGGCGAATTTACCTAGCTATCCTCGGTTCGAGATATACCTTAGTATGTACTCGTAAGGGTATTGTACCTAGTAACGTGTAGCGAAGTTACGGGTACTTGATTCTGTGAGGATAGTGGCGATTCGTGAGGCTCGTTTGCGAAGATGTGTTGACTCGCAGCATACGGATTAAGTGCATGAGGTTAAGCGCTCAATCCTACGCCGATACTCTCCGCTGCAGTCTCAGGCAGCCTCTGCAACTGTGGCTGCTCTCCTAGCGACCAATCATTCGATGGGTACGGAGTAGACACAACTCAGCAAGTACTCCACTCAAGAACTGACCAACTGCTCGCAACTGCTACAGGCACTTATCTCTCGCCTTTTAAAGCTTCAACAATGCATGAATATGCAGGTGACCGGCAGCCAGCCTTCCAGCCACGCAGCCTACCGGGGCTCCAACGGATCGATGCGCGCCCTAGTGGCCGTAAACAGGGATCGGACCCATGGCTTGTTTGCAGGCTTGGCGTGCGGGCTTGCAGTGGAAGGCTTTTCCCTTTGATCGGTTGCGAAGCGAGCCTTTGGGGCCAACTTCGAGACCCTCCAACTCTAAATCAGCAATTTCCTGTTCACCCATTGTTAGCGGCTGACATCGCCGCCGCAGACCGCGTTCGCTTTTCAGGCCGCAAAGAGAACTGTCAGAGTTGCATGTTGCCAGGGTGCTCGATCAATTGGTAAAATGTTTGCAGTAAAGATCGACGATAGCCCTATGTTTGTGTCCGAGTTTGGCACAGAAGAATGGCCATCTTTTTTTGACTTGGCCACTTTAGGGTTCACCCATTTTGGAGTTGCCAAGAGCGAAGGATGAACGTTTTCGACTTCTACTCTATTTCTGTGGAGAAGTTTCTGAATATGCAGGTTGCTTAAAACTACACTTCCTGACTCGGTAGACGAGGAGGACCTGATGATGCAACAATAATAATGAGTCGGATGCTGACTACGTCGGTGGTGAAGCAGCGTGGATGGCGGACGGAAGCTAAAAACTCCATGCGCGAACAAACCTGGCAGAAGTCGTAAGTGTGCGTCGTCAGTGAGATTGAATTTGAGTGGCGCTTATGATGACCTGGTCGGTCCCTTCACCTCAACGTCCGAGTGTTGTGCACAAGCCTGTTTGGGGCTTAGGTTCCAAGTCCGCTGACTGAGAACGAATGGGCTGGTTTAATTGGAAAAAGTACCTTGCCTGTTGGCTGCAAGATAAAACCCTCAAATACGTCCGTGGCCCGGTAGCTACGATGTGATGAAGATAGTTTTATTGCCTAGCATCTGTTGTGTCTAAGTGATTACTGGGTCGTAGAGAAGCTGCTTTCGTCTGTGAGTGCCGCTGTAGACTGTGTTCTACGTAGACTCGGCACTTTGTAATTGTGTTTTACGTTGGATAGTTCAACCTGCCCGTCGATCTCGAGTCATGAATCTTTTGTCGAATGGCCGTTTCGGATGAAAAGCCCCATTATGCAAGAAGTGAGCGCTGGCAGGCTTAGCCGTGCTTGAAGGAAGTTGAGACGAGGAGAGACAAGCGGAGACGAAGCGATGTTCCCTTTTGAGACATGTACAAAAGCCACTTTGAGCCATTTTGATGTTACTTTCTCTTTTTGCCTCGGCTCGAGATGAAAAGCAGGCAAATCCTTCTCTGAGCGTAATTTAGCTTGGGGTGTCACATGCACGCGAGGGGTCCGCTCCAAGCTAGAAATGTTAGCTGCAGCAAGCCTGCAGTAGAGGTCACTAAGGTAGAGCATGAAGTGCAACGGAACCACCAGCGCGTGTAGAATGTTAGAATGCTGGAATTCCATATCTTTGCGACCCAAAGCTGACACTTTCGGGCGTCGCTTCTTTAGGCTAGGGATGTTACGATGGGATAACAATAATACATATGAATAGAAAGACGATGGTGGAGGATGATGAAGAGCTGCGACTATCTTGACCAAGAACGGATGTGCACAATTTCCCTCCATCCAATCATCAGCAGAGGCAATGCGCAATTCCATAGTGTCCGAATTGATTACCAGGTTTGCTTTAGCGGGCACCAGCCCACCATTGAACAAGGCTACCCCAAGTACCGCAGGCGCAGGAAAGCTTCCCCGTCTTTGATACCCTCGGACTTTCACTCCCAAGCACTCCTAATAATAATAATGTTAGAAGTCCATGCTTTCGGCATAGCTCCACCAGGTAAGATGTGGTGCAGTAGCTGCGGTAAGCGAGGTCTTGGTATGTAATATGACATATGACACGACGACTGCTACACGGATATGACTGATTAGGGTGTGCCCAGTACTCAGTGTTGTTTCGTCTTCTTTCGTTCTGAGGTGTTCCCTAGTAATTCGCAATTTTCGATCATAGTTTTGACCTTGGATCAGGCATACCGAAATCATCACTCACCCACCACCTGTCACACTCAACAATCATCACATCCATTATTATCCCGACGGTTAGCAAGAAATTCTGTGACTACACGCGGGTGTGAGCTCATTTGGAATGAACCTTTTAGAGCGGTAAGTTCCTGCGAAACCTGGATCAACAAGTCGGCTTTGCTTGAGACTGATTTTGACGTTAACAAGATCGATTAAACACTTTGTAGAAAGCGCTTTGTCTGTTGAACAACTACACCAATCATCGCGAGGCCAACCACACGATTGATCTGTTGCTTGGTTGGCGTTGATATGAGCCAGAAGGAGGTGATCAGTCTCCACCCTTAAGCGTGCTTAGCATCTTCATCATCGGAGCATGACCGAATCCTCTCCATCTGAGACGTGTCAAGATCTTCTGAATTATGGTCTCAACTCAATATCGAGCAGTTGAACATATTGAGAGGACGACAAGCTGCAGAAGATTTCTTAGACATTGCAATTTTTGAGTTGATTGTCGAGAAAGTGCGAAGGTCAGATTTATCAGGGAGCTTAGATCTTATCCAGAAGAGAAACTCGAGAATATCAGGGATTCTGAGGCTTAGTGGGGAGAAAGTTAATGATAACGGGACTAGTCTGAAAGCGTCAAGGGTACCAAAGTAAGGCAAGGTCTATCTAACGACTTTGAACTTCTACCGCCGCGTCATTGTATAACCTTCCACTCCGCATATTTTGAGGACCGGGAGGTTCGTTGTGAGAGATAGTTGGTGTCAGGGTTTTGGTACAAGAATTATTTTGTCTTTCGTCCGGTCAATACCGGGAGGAGCCTGGAGTCTGGTCCGAGGCCACACCTGATACTTCTTTTGTGGACGTCTTAGTTCTTACTGTTTCAACCCCTCCTTGAGATCGACTGGGTCAAGCCGCTGAAGTAAGAATCCGATCCTGCACTGATTGGGGCGTTCCGCTGGTGTCCAAGCTTCCTCCACACCGGAACTTTGGGAAGCCATCTCGCCAGGATCCCCACCCACCTTGGATCACCTGCCAGTCCATAGTACGCCAACTTTCCCATCTCCTGAAAGCTCGTCTCTCTCGATATCCTCTGGCACCCCGATTTTTCCCAGAGCATCGAGATTCGAACGTCGAGATACTGATCTGATTTTGGTTTGGCCATATGTTCGTGAATACCTTGAGCGTAGCTGGAAGGCCAGAAGAACAGTCCATGAATCACTTCAACTTAGCTGGACCACCAGAAGAACAGTCCTTGCAACTTCTGAGGGTCACGAGGTACGGCAGAGTGTCCGCAGACGACCGGTTAATCTCAACCATCCCAGGATACTGACTGACAATGTCGCCCCGCAGCAATGGATATACTCTAGTAGTTCGTCAAGAGCCAGAGAGGGCAAAGGCGTTTGCTGGCCCAAAGGAAAAAGGTGAGACTTCACTAGGAATCCTCGATCGGGCAGGGAGAAGCTTGCTGACAATGACCTTCGTACTCTGCAGATCGCAAACCTATAGATCCGCCTCCTATCGTTCAGCTACGAATCCGAGATCCTGAAGATACAACTCAGTAAGGCTGGCGAAGATGCTTTCTGGCCTTTGTCTGACTCTAACCTTTCTAGAAACTGGCTCCAGAGTCCATACTTTTTCATGGTCTGCAACCTATGTGATTCAGACCTCAGCCGCCCTGGACAGCTTGCAGCAGCCCCCTTGGGAGACAATAAAGACAAACAGTCAGAGTCCGCTCTCGCAGGGACGTTGGTTTCCTCACTCCACAGACTGAAGGACGTCGATAATTCCGGTACATTGACATCCACCTCTATCTATATCAAGCCTTACTGATTTTCTAACAGATGGCGGCTTCTTCGTTTTCCCAGATCTCTCCGTCAAGATCGAAGGAAGTTTTCGTCTCACGTTCAGCCTCTTCGAGATGATGAAGTAGGCCAACACATCCCAGACCTTGCCATTCCCCTTCAGCTGACGAATGTTTCAGAACAAGGGTGGCCTACATCAGATCCATCACCTCAGAACCCTTTACTGGTGAGGCCATTTCTTGCTTGAACATAGACACATGAGGCTGACGATTATTAGTCTACTCTCATAGAGGATTCCCTGGAATGTCGGAGTCAACTTTTCTCTCGCGCTCCTTCGGTGATCAAGGTGTCAAGCTCAGGATTAGAAAGGAACCTCGAGTCCTAGGGTGAGAAATATGTAGATTCAAATCAGGGGATATACTAAATATGTCGGCAGCAAACGAGCGGCTGCTTTGGAGAACGCCCAAGCCGGAGACACACGAGCAAACTCCAGCCAGTCTCCAAGTGACACCCCTAGCAGACCTCAACAGCCACTCCAATCGCAGAGCGGAGGTCCGGCGTCTTCATTGCACAGAAGGTCAGAGTCAGGCTACGATGAGCGTCCTTCAAAACGTCAGAAGACGTCAAGCGCCACGGCTCCAATGACTCCTCACCATCAGGACCAGCGAATGATCCAACAGTCTCCTCACAACCAAACCTATCCTAGGGAGCAAACCTCGGCTCTTCGCGGCTCGTACTATCCTCAAGGTCCATTGCCAGCTTCTGTACCTCCAACGGCAGACTATGCATTCGGGCATCAGCGAAACAACTCTTCATCGGCTTCCTCTCCTTTTGTGTCACCACGTCACGAGTATCCCAACTACCCCTTCTATCCAGCTAATCAATCATATCAACAATCCGCCCGAGATCAGCATTACCAGTATCAGCAGGGCCATTATGATATTGCCCAGCCCAGGTCACTCTCACACCTGGACCAACATACCTATCGTCCATCTGTGCCATCTTCAGTACCACCACAATACGATCAGGCGAGGCACCATTCTCGAGCCTATGGTTCTGAAGACTCTGCTTATGGAGGTCGAGGATACAACCCCATTTACAGCACTACGCGTACAGACTATGGCATTTTACAGTACTATGACAGAGCATCTCAGATTCCTCCGAGAACTTTGCCGCCTCCAACGCAGCCTTTGAGCAGCATTCTTCCCCCCCTACCTTCTACGACACTGCCCTCCAGCCAGCCGTTGAGGGACTTTCTCCCTTCTCAATCCAGTAGCGGCGGCTCAAGCTATGATAGTAGCGCTCATTTACAAGCTGGAGGGCAGCAAGGGTCAGATCCTCGAGGATACCAAGGCTATGGGTCTTCAACGTATCAGTCATCTTATCCATCAGCGTACCAGCCACCCTCTCAAGCTCGGGAACCTGGTAGGTGAGATAAATCAACAATTAGTCAATGAATAGCACTTATAATCATTGAATAGCTCCAAAATGAATCGGTCCACTCGAATCCCTATCGCTATCTAAGGGCAACCAGTTCGAAAGCTCCTTCCTCCTCAGGGAACACCCCTCTTAGCGCTGGTCTGAACAAAGCATGAGTCTGAGGAACTCCGCTTATAAGTCATCACGTTGAGAAAAAGCATACAGCCACAGCTTCCAAAGCATTGTACTCGGTCATTGTTAGACTTCATGCCTTTATGAGCAAACCTGCATCACTTTACAGGCTCTCACAACGAACACCAATTTGGGGTACTTGTCTCAGTATTCTACCAGACTTTCGAAGCATGAATGAGTGTAAGTGAGAGAGATTCGTGGCAGCTTACCCATTCGTTGACAGTCTGTCAGATCCTAATACACCGTCATCATCGTCCAGACGTCGACTTTTTCCCGTGCGTAGACCCTCATTCAATACGATGGCGCCCTTCGAACGGCAGGATTCGTCAGACGAGGATCCCATCGATAGCGATGGTAGCAGTCCGAGTCTATTTGGATCCATGAAGATCAACCGCCTTTCTTGCCTCAACTGGCCCGAGCCCGGAGAGTCTCTCGAGTCAGAGGCTCGGAGCCTTGAGTCGATGAGAATTGAACAGGGTTTGTCAGTACGACAAGACCAGAAACAAAGGGCTGAACTCTGCGAAACGTCCCCACATCAATCCAAACCGCGAAAGGTGGCCAATGAGGAGGAGGAGAACCAGGAAGATAACTCCGTTCGTGCGTGCAGTCAAGCATCTGTACTCACCGCTCAGTGGGCTCCAGAACCATTGGATGACATTCATCGCATCGATGCCTGGGAGGGTACGTCAGAGGTCTGGACAATTGTCACAAGCCAGGAACAAGGAAAGGTTCGAGTCCATCATGTTATCCAATTGACGGCCAACATCCCACAACACACGTTGTTGGCAACGCGCTTCAGCCTTCCAATTGTGATGCGTAACGGGGGTCTGTGCTTTCCGCAAACGATACACTTCAGCCCTGGCCAGACGGCATATATCGGTATTGTTGGGGGTGAGCCGGTAGCATCCGGCGGCGAGCAGGAAGCGCAATTTACCGTTGTCCGCCAAGTTCAAGACCTCGACATTCCACTAAAATTTTACTTCTCTTATGACTACAGCTTGAAGGACTGTCAGGTTGTGGTCCGGATACCGAGCTTCCGCCCACAAGCAGGCAAGTTGCGTTCGGAAGCTACCTATATTGGGGCATCTTGCCCTCCGTTGACAGCAAAGCCTTTGACGAGACGGCAGCTTAGTACCTGGAAATTAGGCCCCAATACTACGGAGCAGGTGACACATTACGAGCGCATGCCCTTGCAACGGCTCTACCCTGAGCGCCTGAGCGACGATGTTCGCCTACATATCACAGATCCTTGCCCAGTTTCATTTCAATCCTTGGGAGGACTCGCCCCTTCCGATGTGGTTTGGGACTTCGTTATGACCGTCGAAAGATCATTAAACGCCCAATTGGTGTGCAAGATGAGCCTCGTATTACATGTTGGAGACGCTGCCCGCCTTCTCACCCTTCAATCTCAAGGCTGGATCCCAGGATATTCTGTGATCAACGGTAGGCTTGCGACTGACGAATGGCGCCAAGTCGAGGGAATGACACTCTTCAAACAGCCCGAAATGATCAATGGACCGCTCAAGGTCAACATCGCCTGGCACATAGCTCAAGACTCAGGCCGTTTCAAGCTTGCACTTCCAGTTGTAGCAAGTCAGAGGATTTTGCCTGGCAAGTTGACGTGCCACCTTGACCAAAGTAAGTTAGATTGGACGCTAATCGAGAATCGTTCTGTACATATTTCATACTAATATTGTGGCAGCACTTGTAATCATCGAAAGCCAGGGCGCAACTGAACGAGTGCACAGGTGCTGGAATGGGCTTGATGTCCTGCTTCCAAAGCTCCACCCAGGGTACCAAATGTACTTGACCAGCTTCACTGAAGCTCCGCCTTCAGCACTACTCGCTACCTCGAAAGCGGAAGAGACAACGGGAAGGCTTAAGCGAGGCTCGAGCGTGATCGAGAAGACAGACTTCAACAAAGAATCACAGAGAACTGCCGATGTCAACGAAGCTGTCAATGATCACCATAAGAAGAAGGTATACATGTTAGTGGGCCGCGCGATGTGCATAGTAGTCTTGCTCGGATGGACTCTTTTATACAACATTTGGCTTGTCCCTCTCTTCCAATGCTCCGTGGAAAGTCTTCGTGTGCAGACAAGCGATCTAAAAACCGCGTATCAGGAGGATAAGATCCCGGAAACACCCGTCCCAGTGCTGGCTTCATACCAGAAAGAGGTAGACAAGGTCACTCCGCTGAGGGATTGGGTGGATTGCTTGCTAGGTTGGGGTGGAGAAGTATGTAAGCCCAAGCAGGACAAGAGAGAGTAGTCATAGCAGATAGAGATTACGAGAGGACTCGGCTCGTCTGACCACAGCAAGCAAATAACATTTTCATCACTCAGTGCGATACTTCTGTGCTCTTCAATCTCTCACTAACGCACTGAACTCTGCTTTGGTGGAGGGGGTAAACACTGCAAAGCGACATTGATGATGGGCAAATACCCACGAAATGGCACCTTTTAGGGTTATGAATCAATTACATGGTTCAATTTTCACACGTGTGCCTGCCAATAGCCTTGTTGAGCGGGTAGTAATCCTGGAAGCTGCACCCGTGGAGGATTAGAAGCCATACGGATGAATGACTGAACGTGGCAAAACCAAAAGCTTCGTTTCTATCTTTGGAACATTGAGCGTGCCGATACAGGCATACCGGCATTGTAACCTTGAGATCATCCTTGGAATTTTGGATGCCAACGCTCAACCATCGCCCAGCGTGCATTTCGAGTGGGTATTGAAGGCGCGCATGACACTCCAAACAGCTGCGTTAGGCCCTCTGATAGAGTCGAAAGTGAACAATTTGAGGTTTTCCAATGACCTTCACATGAAGTTGTTGCTGTAGCTCAAGTGGGAGCTTCAGTAAGGATGACTGGTCGTTCATAAGCGAGGACTGGACATGATTCGGAGGGCTGAGTTCAAGGGAGAGACAAAGGATATATCCATCCCAAATAGGAAGCAAAGGTAGCCAAAAAGTTGAAATATTAACATCGACAGGATACCTGTATTGCCGCCTAGACAGGAATGTCCATCTTCGAGAGGTTAGTTGCTACAATCACAAGAATGGTAGACTTGATAGTAGTAGAGGAGCAGGCAAAAGTCTACCAATGTTTAGCTTGTAAGCTGATCTTGTGTCAGTGGATGTTAACAAGCGAATATTTACTCTTCCTACCACCACTCTGCTCTCCAAGGCTCCTCGGTACGGAAAAGCGGCACTGCTAGCGCCATGCTACCTCGGATTTAGCGACCGAAGGTCCGGCGGCGGTGATGTAAATGCCCCGAGTATGTGACATGCCGAAAAGATCATAAAATTGGTTTCTCAGCTTCTTAAACCTCCAATCGTGAGGTTTACGTGGATTAGCTGCGATTATCACCTCAACATTTGACATTGGTGCCCTAAGCCCTGAGAATATCATTCAATCTCCCTCTTAGCACCATCGCCAGAGGTTTAAATTAAACAATGGAGTACACACGGTAAGTGTTCTTTTCGATCTGACCGAGAATAATTGCACGTGCTAATTCTGTTGGTAGACTCGGTGGATCCGGCCTCAAGATCTCGAAGGTCATTCTCGGGGCAATGAGCTATGGCTCACCTGAATGGCAAGAATGGGTCCTCGACGAAGAGAAATCGCTGCCACTTCTCAAACACGCCTACGATGTCGGATTGAACACCTGGGACACCGCTGACGTCTACTCAAACGGCCGCTCAGAAGAGATTATTGGGAAAGCCATCCAGAAGTACGACATCCCACGCCAAAAACTCGTCATTCTGTCAAAGTGCTACTTCGGCGTCGCGCAAGACGGTAGCCAGCCACGCATCGCTGCCGTCTCGAAGAATGACGGCGAGATGGTGAATCGTGTTGGTTTGAGTAGAAAGCACATTTTCGATGCGGTAGACGGGAGTGTAAAGAGGTTGGGCACATACATCGATGTCTTGCAGATCCACCGCTTAGATCGAGACACTCCTAAGAAGGAGATTATGAAGGCTTTGAATGATGTCGTTGATAGCGGAAAGGTGCGATATATTGGTGCGAGCTCGATGGCAGCTTGGGAATTTCAGATGCTCCAGAATATAGCAGAGACCAACGGCTGGCACAAGTTCATCAGCATGCAGAACTACCACAACCTGGTCTATCGCGAAGAGGAACGCGAGATGATCGTGAGTCATGCCATCCCTTTGTGTACCGATCTCTGAGCTACAAGACATCTTTCACGAGCACTATGCTCCCTGGCAATGTCCCTCAACCCATCTTCTGTCTAGAGAAAGTAATGCTGATTCCGAGATCATCAAGCCTTATTGCCGCGCTACCGGTGTCGGTTGCATCCCGTGGTCCCCAGTCGCTCGTGGAGCCCTCACAAGACCATGGGACCAGCGCTCAACTAAGCGCGAGGAGAGCGATAATATGCTTAAGAACATGATTCGGGGAAGCGAAACCGAGATTGATAAAGCGATAGTTGATCGCTTGGAAGAGGTGGCGAAGAGAAAGGGCGTTGGAATGGCTCAAATCGCCATTGCGTGGTCGATCAAGCAACCGGGTGTCAATCCCATTGTCGGCCTGGGAAGCAAGGAGAGGATAGACCAGGCGGTGGAGGCAGTGAAGATCGAGCTGTCTGATGAAGACGCGAAGTATCTGGAGGAACCGTATATGCCGAAGCAAATCCAGGGGCACTAGACGTCAGTATTATCATTCTTGTCGAAACACCAGATATAAACAAAGATTTGACTTAGCAATCATTCTTAGTAAGAGAATCATATTGGTGTACAGTAGGCCCCGAACCGCTATTTGAACTTGCTATAAATTACCGCAATAATCAATATGACCAACACCGTAATAATCGCAACCGTTATAATCCGATTTGTAGCCATCCTGTCATCTCCTTAGCGTGTCTCCCACTTCGATGTATTAGGAGTAAGGGGATCAAGTACCTACGAGCCATCCCTCTCAACGTCTTCACACTCCGATCCACATACCCCTCACTCTCCAACATCGTCGCCCTCGTATGCTGAATGGTCTCCCTCTGCAACTGCAAATCCGCCAAAGTCCCCCTCCCAATATCTTCCGTCTCATTCGCTATCCGCTGACTATCTCTCAACCGTTGCGAACTCCGATCTAACCTATCTGTGCCCGAGAGGAGCTGCTGCCGCTGCTCGAGTTGTTCATCCCCGCCGCTTGGATTGTCGGAGTAGCGATTACCGAAGAGGGCTTTGCGGTCATCGGAGAGGGATTTGAGCTTGCGCTTGGCGGCGTCGATATCGGATTCGAAGTTGCGGAAGCGGGGGTTTATGCGCGAGCGGGTTGCAGAGGGGATGTTTTGTTTTTCTATGCGCATTTGGTCGAGCTACACAGATCATTAGCAAGACTCACAGTGCCCTATTGACGCAAAGAAAAGGGACTGTCGGGCACCACTTACCAGCTCTTGGGCTTCCTCAAGTGATCGCTCCGCTAGCCGTATTGCTGACTTTCTTGGCTCCCCTGTTTGTTCTGAGATTTGATCGAGCTTCTGACTGAGATCTGCCTGTACAAGCTTGAGCTCGGCTTCATAGCTGCTGAAGAGCTCTGAGCCAGCGTCTGTGTCTAATGGGTTCGACATTGTGAACGGGGCAACAGCTGGTTGCCTGCGCAGCGCTCTGGTCGGTCTGAATGTAGATGGCGGCTTATGGTGATGAAACGGGTTTGCAATATGTTGTTAGTGGAATGAACTGAACATCGATTATCGTTATTCGTAAATTCGACCGTTGATAATGTTGTTTCGAGAGGAAATGGTGGTGATGAATCTGGCTATCGTCTGTTTTGTTTTAGCTTGGCTTGGCTTAGAACTAGCGCTGCCGGCTTTGTTCCAGGCGCTGAGCAGACCCCTGCCAAGACTGTCCATTTTTGGCTTCAACTCATCATCAAGGCTACTCGTAATGTAGGAACGAATACGAACGTGGGAGAATAGAATTGCATTGCGCGCTGTAATGAGTTCATCTTCTCTCCTTATATTTGAGTGATGAATATGTTCGAAAGCCATCATAAAGCTTGCCATTGTATGTAGACGGGAAAGCATAGACTCGTTACTCCATCTCTCCTATCTCTCATTTCTTTCCTGCAATGCAAAGCAAAAAGAAAGTAGCAATCGTCGGTAGTGGTTGTACCGGAATTGCAGCAGTGTGGGCCCTAAAAAGCACTGACCATGAAGTCCACCTCTTCGAAGCCAAAGATCGTCTTGGTGGACACACCAATACAGTCTCCTTCAGGCATGGAGACAAGACAGTCGATGTCGATACAGGGTTCATTGTCATGAACAGTGCAACCTACCGTTAGTCCTCGAATCATGGACTATACTCGGATACTGGCTCACTACTGTAGCGAATTTCATTGCCTTTTTGAAGCAAATTCGGATTCCTGCCGTACCCACTGAGATGACTTTTGGAGTATCTCGAGATCAAGGCTTGTTTGAGTGGGCTGGGACATCACTGTCCGCTGTGTTCGCCCAGAAAGCGAATCTTCTCCAGCCAAGAATGTGGCGGATGATTTTTGATATCATCCGGTTCAATCAATTCGCCCTAGATCTCCTAGCAGATGAGGACGAGAGCGAGGTAGATCCAAGTGGAGCCGATTGGTCAGCGGCAAATGGCTCAGCCAAACACGTTGAGAAGCGAGAGAAGCAGCAGAGTATCGGCGAGTACCTGGACAAGCATGGCTACTCGGAAGCTTTTCGAAATGACTACCTCATCCCGATGACTGCGTCTGTGTGGAGTACGAGTCCAGATAAGGCGTCCCTAGAATTTCCAGCGATTACACTTATTCGATTCATGTGGAACCATCACCTACTCACTACTGTGGCTGCCCGCCCGACATGGATGACGATCAAGGGAGGATCAAGACAATACATCGACACTGTGATGGCTGATTTCCCTAGAAATAGGCTCCATGTGGGGACCGGCATTCAGTCACTGCGCGTCGAAGATGACGAAAAGATTCTACTTCGGCGCAGTGATGGCAAAGAAGAGGTCTTTGACCATGTTATTCTGGCTACGCATGGAGATCAAGCCATGGAAATCATCCGCAACATAGCAACAACTCAGGAAAAAGATATTATGTCAGGCTTTCAGACGAGTGAAAACACGGCAGTACTTCATTCTGACCTTTCAGTAAGTTTTCTTTCTTTTCACAAATAGACCGGTCAATATTTTTCTAAGCAGGACTCTACCCCTCGTTGTCGTATAAGATCTTGCTGTAGTCCCTTAGAAGTGGAAAATTTGGGGTATAAATCTTTAAATCGACAACAACATTTTTCTCTCATACAATCCATGTGTTTATTGTAAAGGCTGTGCGCCAGCCAAAGCTAACAAATACACAGCTTATGCCAACTCGTCGCATTGCATGGTCGTCCTGGAATTACATCACTACATCCCCATCACCGACTACTGCACCATCAGTATGCCTCACTTATTGGATGAATCTTCTTCAGCACATACCCGAGGAAGTATACGGCCATGTCCTGGTGACTCTCAATACTCTCCACCCGCCCGCCAAAGACCTCACTCAAGGGTCCTGGACCTATCATCATCCACTTTACAACTCCGAAGCGATACGCTCACAGGAGCTGTTGCCTCGTATACAAAATACGAGAGGCATAAGCTATGCTGGGGCGTGGACGAAATACGGCTTCCATGAAGATGGCTTTTCGAGTGGACTAAAGGTTGCAGTAGAGCATCTGGGTGCTGAGCTGCCCTTTGAATTCGTGGACTCGACGTTCTCAAGGGGACGTAGACCAGTACTGGGGTTGATGGATTATGCTGTTAGAATGTTCGTCTACATGGTTCAGATAGTGATCTACATAGTAGATCGGGCCATGACTTGGGTACCTGGGGTATCGCAGAAATATGTCAAAGGGATGAAGCTGCAATGACACGAGATTATCTGTTTTCAAAATACTAAAGATCGCATACATCTTGCGACATCCTCTACCACTGACGGAAGTATCTTGCCTGCGCACTACCGAAGGACCTTTTCAACCTATGCTAATCAAAGAGCAACCGGGAATCGAAATGTACATTTTAACAAGTCCTTCCCCAGGCCCGGCATAGCTCCAACTTGGTCTGTAATTGAATATTGAAAAGTATTGTACTTCATTTGGGTTTATGCCATATTGAAGCCTTCTGCGGGGAAGCTGGGCTATTACGATAGCAGGACAGGCGACGGGGACGACAGGGATAATAAGGCCACATTGCCTGCAGCCCGAACTAGTAGGAGTGCGTTTCGTGTTGCACGGCAACTGAAGTTACACAATCTGGTACAGGATTCGAACTAGCCATTTCGCCACAATAGATGCAGTCGATTTTCTCTAAGTCAGATAATCCCTCCGACATTGATCTTTTTGATTCTGAAATTGTGAACTAAGGAAACACTGACAGAAATGGAACCAAGGCTCCACGACGTTCGAAGTACATTACTTGTCATTCTTGCGCTGCATGTCTCATATCGAATATCTCAGTGAGTATACAAAGCCTACCGTGTTCGCACCCGCTACTATGACATCCCATCCCTCCCGCGGCATTGGATCTGGGGCAATCTGATCAATGCGGGAGAGCGACTTAGACCCTCATTGAAGCGCCATCCAGATTACGGCTTCGAGGAGATCTGGCGGGAACTGGGCGGACCAGGCTGCTTCTTGGTCGACCTCGCACCCGTTGAGGAGCGCGGCTTTCTGATTATAGCAGAACCGCAGTATATAGAGGCGATAGGCAGCTCGACAGAGCAGTTCAGATACTCCATTCCGAAAAGCAACGTTTACCACGCCCTGGGACCAGTACTTGGCGCTGAGTCCATATTCACGAAGGAGGGTGCAGCCTGGAAGGCAATGCGCAAGCGCTTCAACCCAAGTTTCCAGCCTAGGTATATCCATTCTCTCGCCGGTCCCATTATTTCGAAAGTAGAGATCTTTGTGAAACGTCTGCAGTCCCTGGCGAAAAGCGGTGTTACATTCAAGATGGCCGATTACGCTCAAGACCTCACCACCGATATCATCACTCAACTCACAATCGCACAGGACTTCGATGCGCAATCTACACCCGAGGGTCATGGCGAGAAGTCACCTACCGGCCTCCTCACAGCTAGCCGACGCCTCAGCGAGATGGTTTACGAGATAGGCCAGGGAGTTGGTTTGCATATGATCGACCCTATCCGGCCACTCAAATCACTATTCTATGAGAGTATATTCAATCACAAGCTTACGGCTATCGTCAAAGCACGCCTCAACTACACGGATACCACCTCTGAATCGAAATGCATTCTGCAGGCCGCCGTGTCCGGTCTTCCCCTCGACAAGGTTTTGGTTCACAGCTGTGTCGACCAGCTTAAAAGGTTTCTTTTCGCCGGGCAGGACACCACTGCCACGCTCATCCAGTGGATGTGCTACGAGATGAGCAAAGCTAGCCACTTCCCCCATCATGCCACGAGCCTCACACACCTGCGTCAAGAACATGATGCGGTCTTCGGTCCCCACCCATTCTCCGCCCTGCAAATCCTTTCCACACTAGCGACCACGGAGTCAGAGTCAATTTTGACCTCCAAACTACCCTATACCACAGCGTTCATCAAGAAAACTCTCCGCCTGTATCCCCCAGCCGCCACTGTGCGTGCGGTTCCTTGGGAAGCGACTTCCTGTTCGCTTTCTCTTCCCTCTAATTCTGTTTCCATCGCCGGTTTGCAGATATACCCCTCAATATACTTGATCCATCGCAATCCCAATGTTTGGGGTCCCGATGCCCACCTTTTCAATCCCAGCCGCTGGCTTGACGATGCCTATCTCGCTAGGTTACCCGTAGGGGCGTATCGTCCATTCGAGCGCGGGCCCCGAAACTGCATTGGGCAAGAACTTGCGATGCTCGAAGGTATGTTGGTACTGGTATCTGTCGCACGTGGCTTTGCTTTCGAGAAGGTCGGTTTGACGGGAAGAGCGGTGGTAGATGGAGGTGAGAAGGAAAGAGAAGTTTGGAGTAAACACGCAGTCACAAGTGTGCCGGTTGATAAGATGGTGATGCGAGTGAGCATGAGTGAGAAGGCTAAATTGCGGCCTTAGACTTCAAACACTTGCGTTAGGAGATCCAGAGAACGAGTTCCGGACCGCACCATGTTATGGCCGACTTTGAGTCCACGTTCAAACTCTCCTTGTCTCACGCGACCGTATGTCAACTGAGCTATTGAGTCAATTTGAGCATCAAAAACATGAATTCTGCAGTTCACCTGAGTCAATTGACATGTGGTATGGACCAGCTCCAGTCAACGTTCTTATGTAGACCAGCTAGTGTGCGTCTCAACGACACGAAAGCTTCGATCAAAACAATGCCACGTCCCACAAAATAAAAGAAGGTTTGGGCGACGGAAATGACATTAAGGGGACCTTCTGGCGTATAGTCTCGTTGACAATTGCTCAGCAAAAACAACTCGACCCGGTTCAGTGTGACATTGCTATTTCCGAAAGTCAGGACTTTCAGCCCGTGAAAATTACAACAGATTGCTTTCATCTCAGCACAGTTGCCTGTCATTGCGAGGTTAGCCGCGTTCGGTGGTATTCCCTGGCTTCTCTCCATGTGAGCGGCGAAACCCAGAAAGACCAAATAGAACCGCGCGAACAAGATCGATGATACTCTTCATAACAACTCTTGAGTCAACGTATCCTGCAAAGGAAACATGATGATCACTCAGTGGAAGTAAGTCGAACATGAAAAATGCGTAATTCTATGCATTCGCGCGTATAGACATATCGTAAAGTATCATTTCATTTCTTCGCTAGAGGGGACACTTTGGGGGCTTCAAAATTCCAACGATCTGATAGTGGTATGCCCGTTTCGCTGGTTGCGCGTAGGTCGCATCTGTTGTCGTCACCCATGTCAGAGCGAACTCGACCTGCGAATGGCTCGTCAAAGATAGATAACGCCTTTGAGCATTGAGCGTAAAAGGCAGGAACATGACGCAGAAGATCCAAAATACAATCAACAGTACATAATATGCCCGCATCATCCCTCGTGTCCGACGCTAAAGTAGTCCAAAGCTTGTGGCTTGCCCTTGCGGTATTGTAGAATTGGGCGGATGTATGGCATATACCATCACCAGGATAAGGAGATAGAGGCCCGTCCAAATCGAAGATGGGAAAGTCCTCGCCAATGGCCATGATCTGGCGGCCGTCCTTGACAGCAATTTTTACAGTCCGCTCAGCGCTGCACCGGGATGTGCTGGCCAGGTTCTGCAGATTCTCCACTGCACACGGTTAAATTTTCCGGTGATCTGACAACGATTTCGCCGCAAGATTGTGCTGTATGGCAGAGACCAGATCCTCGACCACGCCTCTTCCGACCTACTACCCATGGTGCATAAATTCCGGCACTGATTCACGAAAAAGGTGGATGAGCCATAGGCATAGACTGCAGACGAACATGATAACACAGATAGCGGAGATGGCGACAGCTAAAGCTAAAGCGAGCAGCCCGAGTGGAGAGAGAATGACCCTTACCAGGAAACAGCTAACGAACCAAAAGGGAAGGATGGCGAGTTGTGCTACTCGGCTGATCCAGCGCCACAACTTTCGCCAGACTGTTGAGCAAGAGGATTTCCCTTTCGCATCCCGAGCATCGAAGGGAGCGGTTTTTAGGATCCAATGGCCAGCTATCATGTGGAAGACTATAGCTGAGAGAGTGAGGCCGGCAGCCAAGATCAGACAGCCGCTGAGGTGTGGCGGCATATCAGGGGGTTGCGTTATGTGACAGGCGTTGTGCCAGGTTTCGGAGAGTGCGGCGCGCATTGTAGATGCGTTCGATAGAAGTGCTTTGCTGATTTGGGTGGCTGGATGTATGTTTGGAAGAGCTTGTCGAAGACAGATATGAAAATATAAGGACATTGTTAATGTGTTGGTGGCCAAGTTCTCAAGGAAAAGTATTGGTTTCACCGGATTCACAATACCTTTTCAAGGGGAGTCAACACTTGATTTACCACTTCTGGTGAAGAAAATTCAATGAAAAGCATCACCTGCCGACAAGCCATGGTAGTTCTAAGGGAAGTACTCCTCGACCCTGCTACATTGCAGTGTTGTCGTTCCTACATCTGACCTCGCGCTTTCCTACATAATGCTGGTCTCAGCATCCTTAACCACAGATTTCGTCTGTTGGAGCCCAGATTTAGATGTAAGCGCGCCTCATGTCACTAGCAAAACTGTTCTTAAGCATTATATACAACATTGTGACAATAGATCCCCAGCACTCAGACCTGTAGGTGAGGGAGATTCCTGATCTAAATATCGGACAGGTGTGCGAAAACGATGGAACAAATGATGACTAACAATTTATTTTGGAGGCGGTTCAAATTACTGGGTAGAACCGCGGGGAAGGAGTGGATCGAAGGAAAGGACGAGTGAGCAGGTGCGTAGGGTAAAGGAATGGAGATACTTTAGACATGTATCGTGAAATAATTTTCATTCTTTTTCCCAATGTTCCTTTCCCTCAGACAAACCGTGAACGCCTCACAATTATCCAAGCCGTTAGCAGAAAGCTCTCAACCCGCAGCCTCTTTGACTTTTCCTGCTTCGGGTGGTTCGTCAATGAAATTTGGCACCTCGTCTTGCATAAACGATGGCATCTCTGCTGTACTCTGTCCCATCCCCAGACCACTCTCGAACTCTGCCTCTTCACCCAATGCTTCCAATTCAGCATCCAGCTCAGCCTCATCCACATCTTCCGGGACGTCATAGCTCCTACTCATACTCTCTTGGATATCATTGCCGACTTCCATTAGATCCTGCATCTCATCCTGCAAGCGCTCAATCTTGTCAATATCCACTTTCCCATACTGTTTCTTGAGCGTCTTGTTCGTATCCTTCATGACATCAACAGTTGTCATGACGTTTTTCAGGTTGTCGGTCATCATCGCTGCCTGCTCCATGTTCCAGGATTGCTGTTGTAGCTGATCACGCTGACCTTCGTACATCTTTCTCCTCTGTAAAATTTTGAGTGCCTTCTGCTTTAGAGCTGTTTTGCCCGGACCATCTCGCATCTTGCTCATTCGTTGTTGGTAGGTGGTAAGTTCGGCATTTAGCTTGGCGAGTTTGACGTCTATACCTTCGACGTGGGAGTCTGTCTGAACACGCTGTCAGTCTGAACATTCCTTGTAGCGAAAGATAATGGACACTAGCATTTGAGATGGCCGAGTTCAAAGTAGGCTTTGGCCCGGTCTGTTTAGCACCAAAGAGACGATTCATGCTGACTGGTTGACTAGGGTAGCCCTAGGCGAAAAATCGTTGGAAAATCTTGAAATTAGGGGCCAGTAGCCTTCTTAGGAGACTAAGAAATACTCAACTAAGCGTCCAGGATGTCCTTTGGGCGTTGCCTGACGTACCTTAGGAAAGCTCGAAAGCTCGGCATGCCACGCGAGCGGCTCTTGCCGAGATATCTCTAGAACTAGTTTTAGAGCTAAAAACAAGCCTATTCTATTCGTGGAGCCCGAGGTCAGCACCAGGCCAAAAAGCCTGCTAGTGGCTCTTTTCCAAGAGGCTAAGGTACCCAGACAATTACAGGCTCAGGGTAGCTTTCCGGGCAGGAGCCGCCTAGACGAACCCCTAGAAGCCTGCTCTAGGGAACTTCTAGTAGGTAAGGCTGGATATTCCATCACGGGGACGAAGGGGGCAGCTTCTTGCCCGTGTTAGAGGCACCCTCAAGTGATTTCTTGATCAAAATGAGTAAATCTAATACATTTCGCATGCTATATGAGACGTCCGTTCAGGCTTATGTCCGTCTTCAAAAGGCTTTCTTGGACAGCTGTACCAAACTTTCGAAAAGGGGCTTACAGTAATGAAACGAACAGGGGCTTTAAGCTCCTCGATAGTACAGGCAACAACACGCGATGCATTATATGTCTTGTAAATTCTCGCGGATATAATAGTCTCCACCTGTAGAAGTAGCTATTGAAATACATTCTAAATAGCTTGATAGATATAGCTATGCCGGAACCCTTAAGGACATTCGGCCCATAGTAGATAGGGAGGGTATAAATTACGCTATCCAGCCGGGGATTAGCCGGACTAAAGTAGGATAGGATAGCTCGGCAGGTTTAAACTTGTGTTAACCTGACACAGGAATCCGTATATCGAATGTTCCAACGTGCTTGAATGCCCATTGTATACTTCGCGCCTCCTCAAAGCCTTTGTGCACTCTTGAAGTGCTTGGGCCAAGGCTTCTTCGATTGCCCCAGGCGTTGCTACAAATCGATCTGCTGTGACTAAACAAACGCTCCGAGCAGTCACCGAATCAACCCGACAGTCACCAGCGCACGAGCAGCTATCCTGACAAATCTTCACACGCTGTTCACCTGATCGGTAGCGCCTCGATACTGATCCTGCATCAACCCAACGGCGAACGTGCGCCCGCCCTCCACCAATAGCAGCTTATAGGGCACACGGCCTCAGTCTCACAAAGCCACCCGCATGACGACATCTAGCAGTTCTTTGCTGTGCCATCGCCAGAACTCCCCTACATCAAAGCACAGGGTTGTGTGAACGTAGCCGACAATGTTTTGGCGGTTTGGCGGATACGCCAATATATCCACATTAAACAACATACTTGAAAAGCCCGATGTCACACTGGAGGAAGTTTTGGAGGAGTCTGATTTGATACAAGAGCTTAAACAGTCAAACTCTAAACTGATCGAGTTCCTACGCGATGATAATGTCCTGCGGCGGTTGCTAGAGCTAGTCACTACACCTGCAACTCTAAAACCGGAAGATGATGGTGAAGACGAGGACAGTGAGGAGGAGACCATCCGTGAGAAGTCGCTGAGTCCTTTTCGAAGAAATAAAAAGGAGAAGTCAAAAAAGAAGGAAGAGATAGAAGAGTGGGAAAAAGAAGACAAGGCTCGAGGGCAAAAAGCCTACACAGCAACCGAGGTGTTGTCGTCAGAAACGTGGTCAATACTAGAGTCTTTGACGGAAAACAAGCAGCTTTTGAGGACATTCTGGGACTTTCTAAAGAGAGACGCTCCACTCGATTCTACCGAGGCGGGGTATTTTACAAAGATCAATGAAACACTTCTTGATAAGAAGACAGAGGACATGATGCACTTTCTTCAATCGCTGGACGGCATTATTCCCACAATGCTCAATCACATTGATTGCGCAGCGATCATGGATCTTTTGCTGAAGATCATAAGCATGGAGAAGAGTGAGGGCGGCATGGGGGTGGTTGATGTATGCTTCTACCCAATCTCAGTTGGAGAGTGACGTAAACGTATGCTAATAGTAGGAATAGTGGCTACAGAGTCAAGATCTCATGCCTCGTCTACTAGCTTTCCTTGAGAACGACAATGCACCCGCCACCCAGACCTCCGCAGGCGACTTCATCAAAGCTATCGTTACTATTTCAGCCAATGCATCTCAGAACGAGCAATCCTGCATAGGTCCTAATAATCTTACTCGGCAACTTGTCTCGGAAACCTGCGTTGAAAATCTGCTATCAAACATGCTTAGGGGAGGCACTCCCCTGACTGTAGGAGTAGGCATGATTATAGAAGTGATAAGAAAAAACAATTCGGACTACGACCCTGATGTTGGAGCTGGTCCAGAGTCCATTCCTTCGAGTAATGACCCAATATACCTTGGCACTTTGCTAAGATGCTTCGCCAAACGTGTCCCTGATTTCATGGGATTGCTCCTTAGTCCTACGCATGCCATAGCGGACGGCAACAGCCAAATCACAATCACGCGCAAGGAGCTGGGAGTAGCTTTCGGCAAACACATTGAGCCTTTGGGTTTCGATCGCTTCAAGACCTGCGAATTAATGGCAGAACTTTTGCATTGCAGCAACATGGGTCTGCTCAACGAGCGAGGAAGTGAAGCTTTCGTCCGAGATAGAGACGCCGAGAGGGATCGTCTCAAGGCCGAAGGCTCGTTGACCATACAGCCTCCACAGTCAGCTGTCACGGAGTTCTCGGAGGATAGCACAAATTTTGCCAACGGTGTCTCACCCTTAGGATTAAGTACTGGGACTACGGAAACTCGAAAGCTTGAAGTGCAGAATAATGCTGAGGACGATGGCTTTGAGGACGTTGGTAACTCTGCCGATTTGGTGGACGACGTTAAAGATGACTTTGATGAGAACGAGGAAGATAAGGAGGAAAAATCGTCTTTCGAGAGTCAACCAGAACCTGCACCAATACCAAGCTTACCTCCTAAGCAAGTGAAGCCTCGCTTAGACCTCGATGAAGACTTCGTCGACGAGCCACTGACCTCTCCGAGACTTGAGGCCGTCGACGAAAAGGATGCTGAAATGCCCGAAGCCGAATTTCCGGAGCCACTAGAGACTAAGCCTGAGTCTTCATCACCTACGTCGGACTTGACGTCAGGCGTTAAGGATCTTACAATCGGTCAAGACACAGCCTCGACGACCCAAGAGGCATACGGTCCTCATAAGACTTTGGAGTCAACAGAGGATACTGAGATATCTAAGCATTCACTCGGAATTCCTGACCCGCCAACATTGAACACAACTTCTCAAGCACCGCCTTTGCCGCACCGAGAGCGACCACTGGATCCCATATCACCTGAGTCACCAAAGCCAGAAGATTCTCGGGGTCTTTCACCACACCCGGATGACAAGCCTGCTCCATTATTTGCAAGTCGTCCGCTCCCATCTCCATCAATGGATGATTCTTCAAAGGCCGCAGAGGACGAGTCGAACGGTGTCAATAGCCAAGATACCATCAGCTCAGCACAAGTTGAACAAGGGGACAGCTCTCGTTCTGTGATTTTGAGCGGAAATGACCAGAGTTTTGGATCAGATTTTGAAGTTGACATTGATGGTCAGCCAATGGTCGGAGACTTCTTAAAGATCATGTTCGTCGAACACCACGTAGTCCCTACAATTCTTGTAAGACGCAAGCCCCTCATGAGTCGTAAATGACCCCTCACTGACCTTGTCCACTTCGCAGGATTTTTTCTTTCGATTCCCCTGGAACAACTTCCTTCACAATGTAGTATATGATGTTGTACAGCAAGTCTTTAACGGCCCTATGGACAGAGGTTACAACCGAAAACTTGCTATCGATCTGTTTCAGACTGGGCGTGTAACGGAACGAATCGTCGAAGGGCAAGCGCAAAGTGATGAGGCGCAAGCCAAGAATAACATGCGATTGGGATATATGGGTCATCTTACATTGGTTGCAGAGGAGGTCGTCAAATTCAGTGACAGGCACCCTCCAGAGCTTCTGTCTCAAGTAGTCCTTGACAAGGTCACGAGCCAACAATGGAGCGAGTACGTGGAGAACACCCTCTCTGAGACCCGAGAGCGAGACAACGCAATTCTTGGAGGCGTACGGCCCGACGTATCTCTCGGGCCACGGCAAGCGGTACTTAATGCAGTCAACGCCGCTCATGGTTTTGGCAATGGACCATCGTCTGCCCTGGCTAATGCAGGTCTCAATGGCAATCCGGGTCTTGACTCGATGGACCTTGCCAGTAATGGTAGTGGCACTTCTAACGGCGCTTTCGGCATCAGCAGCGGCGGCTCGTTGCTGAGCGGCTTTGGTTCTTCCAGTGACGAGGAGGACGAGGAGATGGAGGAAATTGAGGAGGGCGATGCAGGCGCCAATCAAGACTCGGTGGGTAATCTTTCCTTTGCAGATCTCGGAATTGTGTCCGAGCATGATTACTCGCATATGCAGTCTTCAACCGAGTAGTAGTACCTCGTCTTTGATGATGCATAATACGAAGACGCTCATGGACGATGGTACCGAGACAGCAAGCGGCACTGTAGGACTTGAGGTGCTTGACATGTCTGTACATCCAACACATGAAGCTTGAACAACTTGAGCACCTCTCCTCTCTACACATTACTGCACCACTCTACAAAACTTCTCAGCCTGCGCCACAGGCTTGTTTGCCATTCTATATCCGAATGCACCATCACTCCCCTCATCTGCGATCAATCTTTCAGCCCCTTAAGCAGTGCTGATTAAGACATGAATGCGTAATAAGAAACGCCGGAGTATATTCCGCTAACATATTGAGCACAGTTCCTCCCAAGCCTACCAAATCTCAGCATAACGCCCGCTCCACCCACAGATCCACCGCCAGCTCCACCACCGCTCAATCTCCCTCCCTCGCGCGCTCGTCGCCAGCTGGCAGCTCGCCTCGCTCTACACAGCCAGCAGCAACGAGAAGCCGAAGCTCAGGACGAACAGGGATCCAACGAAGCTGTCGAGCACTCGCAAAGCTTCAGCCCCTCCTCTCTCAACAATAACATCTCTGATGATGACGATGATGACGAAGACGCGCCCTTGCATTTCGGTGAGCCCCTGCACGCTTCACCAAAAGCTAGCGCTGGTGGGGAGGTGACCAAAAGTCCGCCGGCGAGGAGGCAGCTGGACTTGGACGATTTCGCGAATAGTCCTGCTGCTGACGCTGACGACGCAGGTTCGCCCGAAGAGGGAGAAATGGGGCACGATGTTGAGATGAGGGTTGCCCTAGGGTAGCCTATGTATGAGTGTGTGAGATATGGGTCGGAGAATGAGGTATTTGTATGATAAGGTGGGGTTTACTTGCTTCGTATTGTTGTCTTTACATATCCAGATTTCAGCAGAGGGGGGTGGACCAGTGGGGATAGGAAAGACGAGTGTTGTGTATACGCGGTCAGAGTGGCTTGCATACCCAATGGATTATTCATGTTCATCATCCGCGTCTCTGACTCATACTATGCCCTTCATCACTTGCTAATGAATTCAGACAGATGCTCAATACCTCACACAGGCTGACAATCTGAGTCAACAATCAATTATGATCCCGACACCACCCTCCCTATCTTCATC